>CAJNIZ010044212.1:18470-29373 GCA_905231905.1 Symbiodinium pilosum | reverse complement strand
TAAGTCTTGGAAACCCCAACCCTAAACCCAAAACCCTAATCTGCAGACAAGGGAACTTGATTCCGCTCATACCCGCAGCCAGCCTCAACAAACATCAGGACAAAGGCAGGGGAGAAGCCCTGAACCCCTGAATCCCTGGGGATAGAGTTTAGGGCTCAAAGTTGTTACGCTAAGCCGGTTTACTTTAACTTCCCGACAAGGCTGGTAGACGTTATCCTATCAGCTTCTCAGGAATATAGATAGTAGAAACTAAAAATCATTTTCGAGCAACTTCCAGAGAGCCCTTCTTACCCTAAACCGATTTTAGGGTTCATGTTTTGGGGGGTCTTAGGTCTGGCTTGAGAAGGTAACTTTCCATGAAGATCATTTTCCAAGGTCTACATCCTGGAAGAGCCGAATCCTACCAGCGATGGCTGGCCACGCAACCCCGATAGCCGCATATGAGCTGTAGTCTAAACTCTAAACTCCTCAAAAAGGGGTTGTACAGGGGACTATATAGGGTTCCTATTGCAGGGCCCCATTAAGGGGGATACTAGGAGTTTAGACCGGAGCGCATATTCACCGCATCACAAGGATGCGGTTTACGGTTTAGGTTCATTAGAAAGGCTGTCAAGTGACCAAGTGCAAGGAGAATTTGCCTTACTCGTACACCCCACAGCCTTGTCACAAATCTAAGGCAAACCCTAGAGGCTTTCGATTCACCCTAAACCCATAAGCCTCAACACCCTCACCCGTGTCCCCCAAACCCTAAACTATCACGAGAAACTTGATAGCGACCAAGCCGCTAGAAAAACCTGAGCTCTACACCCTAAATCCTAAACCCCAAGAAAGAAAATCACTGCACTGAAGATTTCTGCTTCGTCGCAGAGCATCGCCAGTTGCCTGAATAGGTTTTAAGGTTTAAGGTCCAGGATTGAAAGATGAGGTTTCCGGACTATGGGTTTAGGGTTTAGGGTTTGCACAAGGGTGTACGGGGTTCATGCAAGGATTATCTTTAGGGACATTACCGCGGAAGATCGGGAATCAAATGAAAAAAGTGGAAACTGAAAGGGAAACTGTGTTCACAACCTCCTTTATGGGAGGCATGAAGGGTCCCTTCAGGGGGACCCAAGGATTCTACCTTTTCAGGGAGTCCATATCAGGCTCCCCCTATTTATGGAAAATACCATTCACAGGGATCTGGGGCTGTAGAGACGAAGCTGTTGGATTTGCTTTGCCTTTAGTTGCTGGGGTTCATATAGTGATTACATTCCCTTATTCCCTTCCAAGAAGCGGTAAGTTAGCAAATTGAGGGCTTTACTGCCATGCTAGCTGATGTCCTGCCGGGAAAAATGCAGGGCAAAACAACATGAAGATCCCTAAACCCTAAACCCTCATGCTGTGGCAGTCACGGTCAGTGACACCATGCCTGCAAACCTTACCCATTTGAAGGCTTCCCAAATTTAGGGGTACGTACCTTTTAAAGGGGTTTATAAGGGTTTTACATGGTCTAGGCTTATTACATGGGGGTTTCCCAAAATTAGGGGTACCATTTTCAAGGTCTCAAAAAAAGGATTACAATATTTTGGGGTCTATATTTGGGTCCCCGTATTTTGGGAAACTACCAGTTCAAGTAAACTTGTTGATGAGTATTTGTCCCCACGCAAAACCCTGTCAGCATTTGGCCTTGTACACATAAAGCGCAAAACTCTTAAAAACATGCGGCCTGTCAAGCCGCAAAGTCCTGATCTAAACTCTCACTCATCAGTGCACGACAATTTTGACAAGTTGTGACGAAGATTTCAATCGTTCTGGATGCCACACCTGAAGACCAGCGTAGAAGTCCGCAGAACGTAGGGGAAGCATCACAATGCTCCCTTTCTTGCATGTTGCTGTGACGCCATGGCAACTGCTGTGATTCCGGTAGCCTACATTGGCCTAGAAACCTTATTATACTATTGTAGTTTCCATTTTCTTTTCCATTATCCCAATATAAACCCTATATTACCCCTATATTATCCCAATATGCACCGGCACCAGCACCGGAGCACCAGCCTACACGTCCTCGTCTAAGGTTTATGTTCAGTGCTTAGGGTTTAGGTAATCATCCTTCAATAGATCCGGCACAACATGGCGGATGTGGTAGCTTCCCTAAATAGGGTGAGCCTCTTGTAGACCCCAAACTACTTTAATCCTTATTCTATGTACCGCAAAAAAGGTACCCCTAATTTTGGGAAACCCAGTACGTCTCCATCCCTAAATAATCCCAGTTTGATCTTCTTTTTGCATGGTCTTTTCCATTTAGTCTTCTGCTATTATGGGGAAATAGACTGCGCTTGAGCTTCCCACAATGCAACCCAATCAGCGGACTCAGAATGACAAGACTCCTACTAGCATGCTTTATGGGACTCCAGGAATAGTAAAAGGTTCGGGAAGCTACTAAAAAAGGGTTAGGCCCATGAAGAGAAACATGACTATCACCTACCTCCAGCAGACTCTAGTAGCATAACGCCCCAACCTCTCCACCTAAGACCCTACACAAAAGAACTCTGAAAAATTGCGAGCAGCATGATTTTGATTCCTCAGAATGATATTTGTGCTTACTTTGGCCAACTCCATGAGCTCCATGGTCCCTCCAGGTGGTTTCGAAGCCCTATGGCCTTGAAGCGGTCTGCAAGGCCCCCAAAGGCGCCCGCTAAGGTCCCGCTAGCCAACGGCGCGCCTCTTCTTCTGAATTTTAAGTTTAGGTTTAGGGTTTAGGGTGAATTAAATTAAGGTTTAAGGTTTAGGGTGTTGGGTTTTTTGATGGGTTTACGCTTTAGGTGGGTTGCTTTGAGTACTGCCACCGCTCAGTAACAGGTGGATAATATTTTCAAGATAGATAACCCTTAGAGTAGACTGTTACCGGGTAGGGGCAGTACCCAAGGGTCCCTAAAGTGACTGTACTGGGAACCCCAAACAAATAGGGAACCCCAAGACTATAATAGGAATATAAAAGGAATGTACCTACCAGGGTACCTATATTCCATTATACTCCTACTATATTCTTGGGGGTTCCCTGTTTGGGGTTCCCATTAAAGTCCCTTTAAGGGTTGCTGTCAAAGAGGGAAGGCCAGGGCAGAGCCTGGCAGAGATGGGTTTTTAGCAAAGAGGAGCCTCATTTGCGGGCGTTTAGGGCTTAGGTTAGGGTTAGGGTCTGGACCCAAAACCTAAACCCCAAACCCTAAACCCTAAACCCTAAAACCTAAAACCTAAACCCCAAAACCCTAAACCCTAAAACCTAAACCCCAAAGCCCTAAACCATGAAGATTGCATGATATCAGAATTCCGCTCGCTGCTGGGCTGAGGCTCAGGGATGACGCTTTACTTCGGAGTTTCCCACAATTAGGAGTACCTTTTTGGGGGGGGGTCCCTATAATACGGATTATAATATTTCTGGGTCTATATTGGGGTCCCCCTATTTTGAGTTTCCCAAAATTAGGGGTACCTTTCTGGGGGATCCCTATAATAAGGATTGTAGCATTTCTGGATCTACATTGGGGTCCCCCTATTTTGGGAAACTACCACTTGATTCCATTGGTAAAGCGTTGCTGCATCCCATGCTTAGTAATAGCTGCTAGGAACTTTGATATCAGGAGCATGTCTTAGCCATTGGGTGCAACCTTGACACTCTCAGCCACCTGACTTGTGTCCAAACTCCAAACGAAACCCGTATGCCGCAAACACAGGGATCTGGAACCTTCGATCAAGGAGCCGATGTGATACCTTCGGCCCTTCAAGGCAAAATGGTCGCAAAGAAGGCGTGAAGAAGATTTCAGCATCACTGTAGCTAGCAGCTAGGCATCGTAGAATCTGCATCTTCAAGCCAAATCCCAGAAAACCCGTGGCATTATCACCGGGCCGCACTAAAGCAACTTGCATAGCGAGCTCTTGGCCGGGCGGTCTTTGCGCAATAATCTCTTAGCAAGGCATTTTACCTTTGCGAAAGTTCATCATCTCGACTGCAGCTTTACGCGGCAGGGCTAGCTCCAACACAAGTTGACAGGGGGTGCATAGCACCTCAAGGGAAGCGGGGGAAGCAGGGGAGATTTGAGGAGATCGGGTATTCCTGCCCTCTATGTATCTATGCGATCCAATGGGTGGCCTACTCCAGTTGAATAGCAGATTCTTGGGCGGTTGAACCGAGTAAGGTGATACTCTTTTGGAATACCACAACTAGAAGGAGGATATACTCTTGCATACTCTTGCTTTGGGACTACAGCATTCACAACCAAAAACGCTACATCAACCTTACATAATCTCAGCTTCCATGTAGTTTTCCATTGGGTCTTCCACATGGTTCCCCAACATTGGGCTTCACATCCCTCTTTCCTATATACAATCCCTGGGGCATCCCTACTGATACTCAGGCAGGAGTTACTCATGCCATGATATGGAGCGTGCTCATCCGCACTCTTGTTCTCCTCATGGAGTAAGTTCTTTAGCATGGTCTTTTGTGCTTGTATAGGATTCCCTAGGAATCTTGGTGAGTGTTTTTTTGGTGTCCAATTTGGCGGACCACCAACAAAACCCAAATCACCATCAATCATGCACGTAGAACTGGGTGGAACTATAGACAGCTGAACTCATGCCAGAGTAGAGAGAACTCAAGATTTGGGGATTTCTAAGTTTAGGGGTCCCTTTTGAGGAGTGCGTAGAACAAAGAATATACTATATCCGGCTATATAGGGTCCATGTTGTTTTGGGCAACACCTGTTTTGGAAGCAAACCAGATAGTGACTTCCTAACGCCTTTACGCCTTTAGCCGCATTTTCATTCAGAAGGCTTACCTAATGAATGGAAAGAATGATGAGCTTTCGTATCAGGGCCCATGTCGCAGAAATGAACGTTGAGGATGACACCCAAAAATCTTTCTACTAGCACTACCGAGCCGTTCATTTAACTAGCAGAGATCCTCCTGAACAAGCAGCATGGCTTCCGTTATGAGGCATGTTGCATACTCGGGAGCGTGACCCCTAAATGGAACTTCAGATCCTCCCACCCCCGGAACTTAGGGATTCGGGTTGAACTCAACCCCAGACAGGCCTGTTGCTGGGCCGGCTGTGGCCGTGGGCATTGCCATGTTGCGAATGCTCTGAAGGTACTGCCTGAAATGAGCCAAACTCCTAGTACCCCCGTTTAATGGCCCCTAGGCCCTAGAATGCTCCCTATATACCTATATAACCCCCTTTACGTAAGGAGTTTAGACTAGAGCTCAAATGGATTCAAGGCTGAGATTTTGGAGCAACCTTTTTCTGGCTGACTTCCAGGCACGGGGATCATCAAAAGCAAGACCTCTCGCTGTCTCAGCTCTTGACATGTAAGCTTAGGGCTCAGGCTCTGTGAGCTGCTGCTTCTGCTTTAGAGACACAGGCCCTAAACCCGTAAACCCTAAACCCTTGTATGCGTAGGAGTCGGACTCGTAGTGGTAACCTACTTCTTCAGAAAGTAGGCAGTAGAAAGTAGAGGCGCGCGGCACCTCTCGACTTCTGATTTCCCGAAACCCATCTAGTTCTTCTTCTTCACTGAACTCTAGGCCATTCCAAACAAAGCGCTCTGTTCGTTCCGAGATTGAGACATGGGGGTTTGTGAAGAGGGGTACCTTGAGTCCCCGTAATAAGGACTGTTCTATCTTGGGTCTATATTGGAGCCCCCCTATTTATGGAAACTACATGAACCTACCGCATCCCCAAAAAAGATTCCCGACATTCTCTCCACATAGCCACGGAGCAAGTATCGAACACCAGACGCATCGCCGCCCCCGTTCTCGTAAGCCTGCACATTAGTCAGTTACCGAGGGCTTTGGCTTAATGAATTGCATGTGGAGCATAGAAGGATCTGAGCATCAACATAATGGTTCTCTTCTGGGCATCCCGAAGAAGAGAGCCAAAACCCTGTAGTCCCCCTTAGGTAGATAGGATATGGCTGTGGGTATATCAAATTAAGATCCCCATATAACATATAACCCATATTCTATCTACTTAAGGGCGGCTATAAACCCTAAAAATGCTAAACCTGGCACGAGAGCCTCCACTAAGGATTGCAGCTGCTGCTGTGAAACTGCAGGCTTTGTCAGGACCTGAGCCCGGAGCCACTTTACACGGTGAAGCGCCTAGCGTTTAAAGCTTCTTGGAAGTTCTGAGTAATGCTAAACCAGTCAGGGTGTAGGGTTGGCAGATTGAGGGTGCAGGTTAGGGAGGAAGGCCGCAACCTCATAAGTCAAATAGATTGTGGTACTCGGAGGTCCTTTTAGCGGGTACTTTGCGCGAAGCCTGATGTTGCAGGGGTGCACGCAAGACAGCATTTGTTCCATGTCGGACTTGAGCTGAGGTGATGATTATACTGACACAAAGCATGCTACATATACTGGCGTTCGACTATCTGCACTGGGCAACGGAACAGTAATGGTATTCTTCAGCACCTGCACACTGACTTTGATGCAACAGCTGGGCTTAAAAACCAAACATCCCGAGTAAAAAAGAAACGCCCTAAACCTTGAAAACCCTAAACCCTAAATCACCGTAGCCCTTGACATTACGTAATCCCTATAAGAATTCAACAAAATGCTGCAATGCTGCAAATACCAAAAAAACAATGGTGATCATACTAGTAAGAATAATGATGATATTCAACCATCCGTCAAACAGGTTTTTTGGAGCCTAGAGCCCACTTCGCTGTCTGCACACACCCGCAGAAGAAATCCAGCCGGCCCGTATGTTTTGCAGTGTCCCCTGAAGATAAAACTGACCAGGGCCTGAAATTTTGAAGTGCGGAGGCAGGGGTGGAAAGCACATACCCCGCACGCACTCTGGAAAGGCAGTGTCCTCCTGAATAACAGGCTTTTCCTGACACATGTTTCAGGATGTAGAAGTAAACGTTGATCGGCATTTTGTCGTACGCCCAATGAAATCCCACTTGAGCTGCGTCTTCGTTGAACCCACATAGACTTGCTGTGACTCCATTCTGCCTTGGTGGGTAAAGCTGGAGACCCAAAGTTTTTCCTTCGCAGACCATCGCTGGGGCTCAGCTCGTTAAAGAACATAGTGTATCGCCTGAAGAAACTCATAGTAACCGCTGTTGTGCCCTCTTGCTAGTGGGTTACTAAACCCATTCATAAACCAGGGTCTCACCAAGTTCAAGCTTTCCTACTTCCAAGCGAAGCGAAACAATGAGAAACAGGATTCAGGTCTGAAGCACCGGCATGCGCTGATTAATTCTGAGGGGCGCTACTACCTTAAAACAATCACTCATGGAGATTCTGCGTTACCCCAGACCCCTGATCAATAAACCCCCTCCCCTTAATAGGGATTATAATAGGAATCCTAATATTTAGGCCCTTAAAAGGAGGGGGTTTACTAATCGTGGGTCTACATTACCCAGCAAGCAACATTAAGCAACTTAGGCTGCTACAAAGAATGTTGGGGGAAGCTATGTTGCAGGTTCCTATCTGAATCACCGGGCGCGGCACAAGAACCATGATCGCCTCAGGACACATGGGCAGGGAGTACCCGGCGTAACAGCCTTTCTGTACAGGACTGGTACTAAGATGGAAGGACTATGAAAGATGCCTTCTGGAGAAAACACATGACATCACCACTTTATGGGGCTCACTCATTAGCAGCATGCAAATACCCAACCCACAGTGAGCGGCAATAAGCAAACGAGGACACACTGAGAGATAACCTTGACGAACTGCAGCTTTCCTCACCCCACAACACTGCAACAAGCACAGATGGCACTTGTTTGTCGTGGAGAGCCAGGCCCGAGATTCAAGTCCAACAATGTCAAAAAGGTATCACCTAGACTCCTTGCAAAGAAAGAAACAAGGAGACATCTTGGTTGAATCCAGAAAAGCCTATCAAACGAAAGCTAGGGCGTGCCAAGGGTCCAACAACTATTGCAACTATCATTCCTTCCACTATAAGAGCTATAGTCTAAACTCCTAGTATCCCCCTCAATAACCCTATAGCGTCCCCCATTTAATCCATTACCTAACCCCTTTAAGGAGTTCAGATTATGGCTCATTGTCCTCATCCCGAACGCTCCCATTCACCCTGACAATCCTTCCATCACAACACCCGAAGCCCCGCACAACACCCTGACCTTAACGTCCAAACCTGTAGCCGCAAACTTGCTTTAGGCATCCAATGTCTCTGCCACATCCCCACAAACCACCGTCAGGCGCCACAGGGTTGGGCCCTAAACTCTAAAATCCCAAAACCCAAAGCCCCTGAGGACTCGAGATCCTAGACCCAAAGGCCCAGATACGCGTAGACCTGGCAGCTTCCCCTATAAAGCCGTTTGAAAACTAAAGTCCCCCTTAAGTAGATAGAATATGGGGTATATCAGGATCTTATTCTATTATACCCAAAACCATATTCTATCTACTTAAGGGGGACTTTAAACCACTAAACCCCTAAACCCTGTACCCCTAGACCCTGAAACCCTCAACCCCTGGTTTCCATTCAATTTCCATTTTCTGTTCCATTTGATTCTCCATTACACTACCCCTAATTCTAGGAGACACCCACGAATATCTTCTTCCCGTCCCGGACACCCGGAGCTTGTCCGCTAGTGTCCCCTTCTGCGACGCTCCCAGGAGCTGCTCCTGGGGTATGGTGCAGTGAAGTAGGGTTTAGAGGGTTTAGGCACGCGCATCGGACTCAGCAGGCACGGTAGGTTAAGAGGGAAGAGGGTTGAGGGTTCAGAGTTCAGGGTGTAGGGTTTAGGGTTTAGGCTTGGGGATTGTTAGAGTTTGGGGCTGAGGGCTTAGCGTCTGGGTTTTAGGGTTTAGGGCCAGCATAGAAAGCATAACAGCTCATGAATAGAACACTAATACGAATGACATCAGTAACACTAAACAGACTGATCACACAATTAAAAAGCACAAGAGACAGTCAACAAATGATTGCAGCAGTGACATGCACGTCCAAGAGGGAGAGATGGGGAGTGTATTAGCGTGATTTTGACAATACCCCATTGGGTTCAAGGCTGCTGATGCTGGAGATGCAGGGCTCATGCCTTTCTAGGATTTAGGCTTAGTATGGTATAAGGGAATATATTGGGGTTATATAGAGGGTATATAAAGAGTTGGGGAGTTGGCATGTTCCTGTTGCTGCGGGGTCTTATTAATTATAATATACCCAAAACCATAATCTATATATCTACTTGACGGGGACTATAACTTGACAAGGCCACGCCGATTTCCGTCTGGAATACAGGGGCAAGCGGGAACGCGAGGCCTAAGGGGCATGAAGCCTACGAGAGGTTCCCCTGTGAACCCCCCACTCAAACTTGCATTGAAGTGCCAGCGTGGACACAAATAATGTCCTAAAACAGCTTTACGCCGATACGCCGGTACGCCGGTACGCCGATCGGTGCGGAAATACGCCGATACGCCGATACGCAGCTCAGAGGGCCGGAGAGAGGGAAAGCGCCGATACGCCGTTCCGGAGCGGCAGTGCTCCGATGTGCCGGCACCCGGCGGGTCATGCAGAAGGGAAATACGGCAATGCGCCGATACGGCGCCTGGGGGCGGGAAACGGTGAGATACGCCGATACGCCGCTCGCGGCGCGGAAGCATGGAAATACGCGGATGATATGCCGGTACGCCGCTCGGGGCGCAGAAGCAGGGAAATACGCTGATACGCCGGTACACGGCTTGGGACGCAGAAGCAGGGAAATATGCCGATACGATCCGATACGCCGGTACGCCGCTCGGGGCGCAGAAGCAGGGAAATACGCCGATAACGGTCCGACGCTCGGGGCGCGGAGGCACGGAAATAGGCCGATACGCCGCTCCGGGCGCCGAAGCAGGGAAATACGCCGATAACGGTACGCCGCTCAGGGCGCGGAGGCACGGAAATACGCCGATACGCTGGTACGCCGCTCGGGGCGTGGAAACACGAAATACGCCGATGCGCCGGTACGCCGGTCAGGGGTGGGAGAGGCGGAGGGGGAAATCCGCCGATACGCTGGTACGCTAATCGCGGGGCGGAGCATATTTCGGATCCCAAGAGATGGAAACGCCACTCCGTCAAATTGGTCAATGTGACCAACTCCGGGGTGAGGGGGATGTGGGGGGGTCTTGGGGGTTTTCTGGGGTCATGTGGGGACTCCTTCGACTAGGCCGGCTTATGGAATGTTTTACGGACTGGAAAGACTGGACAAGGACACCCCGTCGGGGTCTCTTGGGGGATTATTGAGGATGTCTTGGAAAGGTACGTGGAGGAAATTACGGACCAGAAACGATGGAAAACGAGACTCTGTCAAGTTAACTAGCCTGTTTAACAAGGTTCGGGTGGAGAGCGTCTTGGGGGTCTTGGGGAGTATGCCGGAATACGCTAACATGCCGTAATTACGATGCTGTTTGCGTCCATTTTGGGTCATGGTACTGTGCCAGGAAAGAGCGACTGCGGAACCACGCCCGCGTGCACTGGGCCATACACTGGGTATGATCCGGGTACGCCGAGTATGGCCGGGTATGCGCCGGGTACGTCGGGCATGCGCACCGTCATTATGGTTAGGGCATGATGCTCAGGTCAGCGGGTGCTCTTGGAACACGAAGGAACGCGAAGGTTATTATGGTTTGGGCATGGATGCACTGGTGACCGTAGGCTCTTGGAACACGAACCTAATTGTGGGTTTGGGCATGGATGCTCCAGTAATCGCGCGCACTTGAAAATCAATGTCATTATGGTACGGGCATGGATGAAACGGTGACCGTATGCTCTAAGAACACGAACTGTTTTTTTGGTTTGCGCATGGATGCACCGGTAATCGCACGCGTTCGAACATGAACGATAGTATGGTTTGGGCATGGATGCAGTGGTGACCGTATGCTCTTGGAACATGAAGGTCATCATGGTTTGGGCAAGGCTGCACT
>CAJNIZ010044211.1:0-24351 GCA_905231905.1 Symbiodinium pilosum | reverse complement strand
AGTTTAGACTATAGCTCATCTATATCTATAGCTGGCGGAGGGGCGGATGCTTAAAGTCAAGCCCGAAGTCCAACAAACGCACACCCTTAGCTCTGTCCCTCAACCCGCCCTCAACCCCCAAAAGTCCGAAACGGAACGGGGCCCTAAAGGAATTCCTACATAATCTCCTAACCATGCAAGACTTTTTTATGTTGCTTCCATTGCTTATTCCCGAAACCCTCAGCCCTAAACCCAAAACCCCCAACCCTAAACCCTTCACCCGAAACCCTAAACCCGATACCCTAAACCCTGAACCCTTAAACCCTACCAGCGCAAGGTTTTGTTCTTGAGGCTTGCCTTTGGAGCTTTTAAGATTTGGGTCCTGGGCTCATAAGCGACAGGACTCGCCGTTTGGGACTTTGGGCTTTGGATTTATGAGCCAAAATGCTTGAAATAATGGAGTTTCATTGGGAAAGGAGAATTGAAAAGATATGGAAAGCAGGCTCGTATAGGTGGGTTCTGTTGTTGTTATTGTAGCCGTAGGGTTTCGGGTTTCCAGTTTAGGGTAAAGGCTCATATGTGGAGTGTATTGCGGTGCTTTTATGCAGGGGTTCTAGGGGCAGAGTGTTAACAATGCTTCAGGCTTCTACATTAATAGTGTAGCTTGAATAGCTACAATGTGGTTTGCGGTACACTCCCTGAAGCTAACATGAAGCCCACACAGGGCGCAATAAAGATTGCAGCCCTTTTGAATGGGACCCTTGTTGGGGTTGCACGTTTCGCGGTGGAGAGCAGATTTCATGGTCTACTGTAGAGTGGGCTCAGGGTTTAAGGTTGTGGGAAATCAGAAGATAATGCGAAAGGCAGATAAGGCTGCGTACTTCTAGCTTACTGGTGCTCAACGGAGAAAGGGGAGTGGATCCTTATAATAATCCCTGTATGACACCCATATATACTCCTACAAGAGTCCTGGTATTCACTTCCCACACCCCGGGACCCCAATATGGACCCAACACACCAGACTCCATACGAGACGGACCCCCAAAAGGGCAAGCGCTAAGCTTACGAAACCCCAGGAAGCGTTCCAAGGAAAACACTGCAGCGAAGCGCTGCAAGTCTGAGAATCGTCAGGTCGTGGGGATTCAGGGGTTGACATGGCTTAAGGGTTATGGCGCTGGGGTTTTACTTGGAGGCTCTGCTGACTCAGTAAGTCCACTTAGTAGCAAGGATAGTGGGGCTTATAACAGGGGATATTGGAGATAGTAAGCAGGCTTATTGAGGCAAAGAAGCTTCCATGCAGGGTTTTAGGCCTTACCAGTGCTTAGTCCTGGACATGGCCGGGCCTTGAAGCTTTAGACCCGAACCTGACACAGTAATATAAACTCCGAAATAAACTCAAAACTCCGAAGCCCAACACCTGTCCAGAACAAACAAACCCCAATGCCTGCACATCGAAAGAGCACCCCTGTTTGCCCAACGCTAGCCCAAAACTGCGTGAGTTTTTCTCATGACTGCTTGCCAATCTTGGAATCTTGTGGTCCTTTTGGGCCCACTCTCGTGCTGTATTTGCAGAAGTACAGCCTTCCAGGCTAGATGCAAGAATTCCACTAACTGTCGTAAACGACCACGTGTTTCAGAGCGCCACAGTCAGCGAATGCATCAGCCATGTTGCACCCAGAGCTGACCAGCGAGTGAGAGATCCTGATCCTGGGTTGCTGCTAAGCACCTTAAACTAAGGTACCATAATGTGGATATATTACAGGGCTTAGGGTTGAAGATTAAGGCGTCGAAAAGGCTTAAATAAATGGCTATCCCTGAACCCAGGATCCTCCGTAAGGATCCACACAGTTTGAAGGCTTCCGCCCCAATGCTGGTCACAGCTTCAGGGATCTCCACCTGGCAGCTTATCAAGATAAGCTGCTGTCAATATTAGGGTAGTTCCCAAAATTAGGGTGCCATTTTGGTACCCCTAAATATCGGGTGCCGTAATATATTCTGAAACCAAAAGGGCCCCATAATTTTGAGAACAACCCATACGGCTTATGAAGGGACCAATAGGGGCGGACATAGGGCGCCCATTAGTGTAGTCCGGAACATATTCCCCAATGAGGAACCCATGTCCATTAGTTTTGGCTGCAGCTCAGACCAAGTTCCCATAGCAAGTTGCCGGCGAATGCAAGACATACCCATATTATGCAAATCTAACTTAAGCTTGTTAACAGCAACCCAGTTTCAGGGTTATAGAGTTCTGCACTTGGGGATCTTAAAGCCACCCTCGCCTCTGCCAAAGAACTGCAGCCATAAAAAGCTCCCTGCCCAATGCTGGTCACTGAGTCTGGAATCTTGATGCTCTGGAGGGCGTTGCAAAACTGGAAGACTCCCTCCTCGATGCTTGTCACAGACTCAGGGATCTCCACATGTCTCAAGGCTTTGCACCCATGAAAAGCTCCCCCAGCAATGTGGCTCACCGAAGTAGGAATCCTAATGCTCTCAAGGACACTGCAGTTGGCGAAGGCTTTGAACCCAATCCTGATGACAGATTCAGGAATCTCCACGTGCGTCAAGGCGCTGCACCCGCCAAGAGTCAACTTCTCAATCCTGCTCACTGATGTAGGAACCTTGATGCTCTCAAGAGCACTGCAGCAGGCAAATGCTAGCTCTCCTATTCTGGTCACCGATTCCGGAATCTCCATATACCTCAGTGAAGTACATTCGCGAAAAACGAAGCTCTCTATGACGGTGATTGACTTGGGAATATTGATGCTCTTCAGTGCAATGCAGGAGTTGAAGGCTTCGCGTCCGATGCTGGTCACTGAGTCAGGGATTTGGATGCTCTCCAGAGCGCTGCACGAATGGAAGGCTCTCCTTACTGGTGCGTACTGGGGAATGGAGGAATGGATCTCTCCGGGGTCCCTAAAGAATCCCCGGGGAAAATCTGCATGTTCCACTGCGCCAGTCCCTAACCGCCAGAAAGTCTCTCGCCAATGCTGGTTACCGTCTCAGGGATCTCCACTTCCAGCAGCACCCGACATCTTTCAAAGGCCCTCTCAGCGACTTCCTTTGTGCCGTCCGGGATTTCAACGAACACCACATTTCCACCTGGGGGGTTTCTCGGCATGATCCTGATAAATCCTGGCTACGCACCATGATCATTGCCTAATACCCCCGAGGTTTTGGGGACCCTAAACCTGATAAGTTCTAAACCCTACAACCAACCCTTCAGCCCTAAAGGGTTACGGGTTTAGGGCCTAAACTCTAAACCCCACACTCAAAAATACTTAACCCCCAGACCCTAAAACCTGTAAAAGCTCCTATACATGGCCTCCATACCACCCCCACCCTTTTTTCTCAAGAAAACCCACCTGGAGGCTGGAATGCGGTTCTGACGACATCCTTGTACCGGACCATGGTAAACACCTGAGGCAACCCCCCTTTTCAAGGCCCTTTTTAGGGTTTTGGGTTGAGGGTTTAAGGTTTGGGGTTTAGGGTTTGGGGCTTCAGGGGTTGGGGTGTAGGGTTCGGGTTCGGGGTTTATGGTGTAGCGTTTACGTAAAGTTTGGGATCTACAGATTGGAGTTTGGGGGTTCGGGATCAGGGTTTCAGGTGCTGGGTACGGGAGAAATTTAAGACAAGCATTGTAGAACTCCGAAAAAAATACCTTACATAGCTCTAGTATTATATACCCCCAAACCCTGATGAAATTCAACCCCTAAACCGTAAATCCCTAAACCCACATTGCTACCAGTCTGGGGCTTTATGTGATAGGATTGCAGGGCTCAGTCAGAAGTTCGGAGCATTCTTCTTGGGAATCCTATTTGGTACCTGTGGAGCAGGGCCTAAACCTCGGGGCAGTTTAGGGTTTAGGGTTTAGGGTTTAGGGTTTAGGGTTTAAGGTTTAGGGTTTAGGGTTTAGGGTTTAGGGTTTAGGGTTTAGGGTTTAGGGTTTAGGTCCAAATCCATGAATCCGCAGTAAGCTTACGTCTGCTTAGCAGGGAATGAAGAAAATTGGAAAGAAAATCCTAACTACCACATTGTGTAGGGGCTACTATCCGGATCACTCCCCTTATTCTTTGCGAGCCAGAAGTAAGTTGTGTTAAGCCCCTGCATAGACCTCACTTACCTTTTCATGTTGCTTGCTCTTTTCCATTTGAGTCTCCGCTATTGGGGTAAGATCCCTGAACCCTAAACCCTGAACCCACATCCGAAAACCCTATAGTACTACACAACCCTATATGAGCTATAGTCTAAACTCCTAGTATCCCCTTTAATAACCCCTATAGTAGTCCCATATATAATCCCCTATATAACCCCCCTTTAAGGAGTTTAGACTATGGCTTATATTCCCATAGAACCCCGATACAAACCGACATTGTCGGGGGCTCGCCTGCGGTTCCCAGATTTGGCTCCCAGGCTCCAGGATTTCAGCAGCTGCACTAATCAGACGTGCACGGTAGCCTGGGTTTATCATGGTTCTATAGGGATAATGGAAAAATGGAAACTACTATATTATAACAGGGTATATATTTGGGCTGTAGTCCCCCTTAAGTAGATAGAACATGGGGTATATGGGGATTCTATTATAATATACCCAAAGCCATATTCTATCTACTTAAGGGGGACTATAGGGTTAAGGGTGTACGTAGGGTTTAGGGATTGGGGTTTAGGGCTGTTTCGGAATTTGAACACAGAAACCACAATCCGGACATTCATAGGCCCAGTTTCCCGTGCGTTCTGGATCTTAATCTTCATTCGACTCTGGATCATGGTAACCTCAACCCTAAATGGTAGTTTCCCTAAATAGGGGGACCCCCAAAATGGAACCCCAAATACTAATGTCCTTATGATATGAATCCCCAAACAGGTACCCCTAATTTTGGGAAACCCCCTAAAGACATTTTCAACAGCCGCCCTGTAGCCCGCTGGCAACTTTAGAGCGTCTTGTCGCAAAATGCTGGCAGCAGTTGTGCCAGGCTCTACCTGGGGTGGGTTCCCAGAAGTTAAAAGTCCCTCGAGGGTTTAGGATTTGGGATTTCGGGTTTTAGGGGTTCAGGGTTTGGGAGCTTTCAAGAAGTATTTCAAGAAGCAGGTTATATAGGGGATCGGGGTAATTTGAAACGTATGTGAGGCTTCCGGACGGACATTTGCGAAATTCAGCTGACCTTCTTGGGAATCCCTATTCCTGGTTGTTTCAATGCAGAGCCCATAAAAATTGGATTCCTGCAATCTCTCAACTTTGGCGAGAAGAGGTGTCGTAATTTGCCGCGCTTTGGGAGTCCCATGTTAGGGTCTATGGCGCGGGCCCCTCTTTATAGAAACTGTGGGCGCAAAGATGCGGTTGGGGTTTGGGGTTTGGGGCTTAGGGTATTCTGTTCCTGGGGGCTGTCGCCTGGATCTGTACGGACGACCCATCAGCACTGCGAATGCACACCTCAATCGCAGCATTTCCCATGGCAACCGATGGAGCTCGAGCCAGCTTTCAATCGTGCCTTTTCAGTGACGTGCTCACGTGGACCTCAACCCTAAATTCCCTAAACTCTAAACCCTAACAGTATGTAGAAGAATGACAGCCCTAAACCCTAAGGCTTAAATATTCTACGTAATTTGTGGTTGCAGGGACAAATCAGGCGCCTTTGGATTTCCAAGCGAAAAACTGCTGACTGCTGGGAATGCGAGGATTGTTTACAAGGGGGGTCTATATTGGGGATTGCAGAATGTCTTGGGAAATGTCAATGGCCATAACAAGGACGCGGATACATATGGAAGTCTGAACTGAAGTAACTGTAATAGGCTTGCTGGGCCTAGGGCAATTCTTGCGGTTTCGGACAGCATTTTGCGGTGGTGTCGGATTGGAGAGCTACTGGATCATGCTTGAGATGCTTGAGCTGTAAGGCAGTGCCTTGACAGGGCTCTACTAAGCCTCAATCCAGAGCGCATACCATTTCAAGTGGTCATCTTAGTACATCAATAGGCTGTGGAAACCTGAACGTCTGACCAAACACTGAAAGAACCCAAGAGCCGGAAAATGAAGCAGTTTAGCAGTTTAGCCTTCAGCCTCAAAAAAATCCCAATCCTGCCACAACTAATTAACGGGGAAGCCTCAAAAGGGCTCTATGAAGCGTCGTGTCCTGTGAAAAGGGGCCTGATGAACTTCCATGTTAGCTGGGGACCCTTGCAATCAGAAATTGTAGCCCTGGTCTACAGCTGAAGCGGCGCAAGAACATTGGAGAATCATGTGGAGAAGAACATGGAACATAAAACAAAAGCTACGTTTCTCCAGGGGTTCATAGGGATTGTAACGTAAGAGCCTAGAATGTCAAAAGGCTACATCATACAAGAGTTACAGAAGGATTAAGTTGCATGATTTGAATATGTAATTTGTCAGGCTTGTGCACCAGGGGTTAAGACCAGCACTTTCAGTATAGGATTGCTGGTCCTTTGCTCAGTATGCTTGAGATATAAAATTCCTGTAACATGACCTGAACCTCAGGGTTCAGGTGTCAAGGTTTAAGGCCATATTCTCCCAAGAGCTGACAGGGTAGCGATTCAGTTGTTTAAATCGGGTGTATTCCCTAAACCCTAAACCCTAAAAAAAGGTGGAGGAGCAGCACGGACTATGTTGCCCTCGCTAGTTGCATCGTACCTTATCATCCAGCCACACGAACACCTGCAATTATACGAATCCTCGCGGGCGACGGCAGCGACCGTACAAACCGTAAAACTCCAGCAAATTCCAGGGCCAATCTGCAAAGACTCAACAAAGGAATCAATCCTTGCAAAGCTGCTGTATGTCCGTATGCACTACCCTTATGGCTTCACGAGCTGAATCCCTCTTAAACCCTGACCCTGCATTTTTTACCCCCAAACCTTGAACCGGCACGCTCAAACCTTCTCTAGAAGGACGCCTGGAAGAGCCATTCTTGCTCCGTAGCATGGAGCTCCTTGACTTTCCTTTTTTCGGAGAGCAACAATTCAGGGGCTTACGGTTCCAAACTAAAGCCCAAAATGCATCACCCTAATCAAGGGACTAAACCCAAAGTCCCAAATCCAGGGGACTAAACCCAAAGTCCTGAATCCAGAGGGCTAAACCCAAAGTCTGGCATCTTGCTAGTACCTGATTTTGAGAGAACCTTGAATGTGTTTCATTACAATATGCTCCTCTTCCTGGTAGGACTACGTGCTAGGTGTTGAAGGTTTAGGGACAGGTTTGACTCATAAACATGGCGCTGTCATGTTCACAGGTTCAAACTACGATCCCCCCAAAAAGACATAGCACAAAATGCCCAAAGCCAAAACCCTAAACCCCCCTAAACCCTAAGCCCTTTATGCCCTTTTAAAAAAACCAGACAAGAGTTTCTCCATGGAGCGACTTGGGGGCATCGTGTTAGTCAGGCAAACAAAAAACTGACAGCAAGACCGAAACCCTAGATCCCAAGACCTAAACCCTTATCCCTATATACCTAAGACATAGGCTGGGTTAGCACCAAGGTTAAAACTCTTAGGGTTTAGGGTTTAATCTTACCACACCATAAATAAGGGGGGCGGCAAGAATATTTTGCTGCTGAGTAAGAAAAATCCCGGAAGACTACATTTGCTTTCTCACAAGTTTAGAGCCCGAAAAGCTATAAACAAGTTCCATCGGCAATAATAAGGGGTGGCAATAATAAGATTGTCCGCACGGATATCTCCTAGTTTCAGGTTTCTAGAGACAAAATGTTATTTGGTAGTTTCCCAAAATAAGGGGACCCCAATATAGACCCAAAAAAACTATAGTCCTCATTTTTGGGACCCCTAAACCCTAAACCCTAAACCATTTTGGGAACTACCCATTTAGGTTGAGATGCTTGCGGAACGGACTCAGCAGATCACAGCTGAAACTTTCGAGCTTGGCACTATGCTCCGCTATACTTTAGGGTTTAGGGTTTAGGGTTATACTTTCCACCCAGTAATAGTGACTATAGGGGATAATAGGGATTATATTAGGGTCCTCCTATATTCCTATTATACCACTATTGCAGGGTGGGGGGTCCTCCTAAACTATACTATACTCTACTTGTACTACCACTTGTACTATTTGGTACGACCCCGTGTCCCGGTGATGTATTATTGCGACCCCCACCCTTCCATAGACCAAGTATGCAAAACAAGTTGTTTGGTGGATTCTTTGTTGTCATAGTACCATTAGGGGGCGCCAATCCTAAGCTCTTAACTCTAAAATCCCAAATCTTCAACCGAAAAAACAGACATAAGTTCCTTCTTGAGGTACTTTGAACAAAACACTGTCATGGCCCGTAATTAGCCCCCCCAAAAAAAACTTCGGTTGTTGCCCACCAATTACGCAGCAACTCTAATACTTAGGCCCAAAACTGTAAGCCCTACCTGAACCCCAAAGGCATGTAGAATAATGGCCTTTTGGGCTGTGTTTTCGGGGTTTGGGGCTATCATTTTGCCTACTTTGGGGTCCAGGTAATCCCTAAACCCTTATGTTTCAAGCCATTTTAAGGCTCCTGTCTTCGGCTTTGAGGTTGTGACTGCGGGAATTGAAAAGAAAATTGAGACTTCTGTACTAATCTCAGGTGCCCAGTATACTTTTAATGTTTACGGCGCAGGGTTGTTCGCATATGTGAGTATCGTACCACCTGACTGAGCATTGCCAACATTCTTCTCTCGAATCCTAAGGCTTAGGGTTTAGGCTGTTCATACAGCATACAGCTGTAATATGTACATGCGCCGGACACCCAATCATAATGATAAGGCCCCTACATTGTACTCATTTGCGGAACCTCTACCCCCTCTTGGTCTCCCACCAGATCTTCGTTTCAGGGGTGTCGCCGGCATTGTTGGGAGACATGGTGTCAGCGCCTCTCACAAACTGTGAGGGCTTCAACAATTCGGAGGTTACTTAGCGTTCCGGATTTCGGATGTAACCCTGGAGCCCAGGTACCCTTATAGTAGGTTCTTGCGTTACAGGTAAAATAAGTTTAGATAGGGACTTAAGGACAGGAATCCAATATACAGGTAACCGGGCTTCTAGGGCAAGGTAGAATCCACAGTGTTCAGGACTGTGGCATCCCACGGACCTCATAATTGCCGCGGAAAAAATTGGGGCTTCGAGTTCGTGCATAGGGCTTAGGGCTTGGGGCTTGGGGTTGGGGAATGCCCATGGTTCAAGTATTCGGACCCCCCAAAATGTTTCAAAGAATGGCCCAAAACACCTAAAGGTGGACAAGCACAGGACCTAATTGGGTGTTCAGGTGAGGTCTTGTTGAGCTCATGAAGGCCGTTGAGCTGAGGTCTAGGGGGTTTTGGGCTCGGATATCTGTGGGGTACTTTGATGCATGCTTCATAAGGGCAACCTCAAATCCAAACACCAAACCCGAACCCCAGAACTTCAACCCCGAACCCAAAACCCTAAACCCTAAACTGGGAAGCCTAACACGAAAGGCAAGCGTCAGCTTTTGAGGGCATCTATGAGGTGCTTCAGCTGCACGGGGCCCCATAGGGTGGCCCAAACCAAACAACCCAGACAAAAAAGAAATGTTTTTGTGGGACCTTTTCTCCACAGTACTCCTGTAAAGATGCCTTTGCAGCACGGCCCAGCAACCCAGCTCTGCACGGTTACTGCTGAAAGAAAACCTCACTCACCAAGACTCCTCAAGAACCTGGAGAACCGCCCAAAATGTGGTGTATCAGGAAAACATTTCCAGGAACAGCGACTGCATACAAAGCTCATTCCAGGGAGAAAACCCACAAGTCTTACAGAAAGGCAACCACCTCCACCTAAAGGCTCTCGAAAAGGGCGCAATTCAGCAGCTCTAAAGGACAGATGAGAAAGACTAGTCTGCGTAAGTGGCGATGAGGCACAGGACCAGTCACCTCCTGGTCGTACATTGTCAGGGCGCGCTCGGCGTGGTAGAAGCACAAATCATTCACCGCTGACGAGACGATACTCACTTGAACTTTCTCTGTCTTGCTACAGGGAAGCGCTCCCTCCAATCTATCGCAGATAGACTGGGCAGCGAGGCCCACTGCCTGTGATGATCACCAGCTTACCAGGTTGCGGCTGAAAGCTCGCAGAGAACTGGTCGCCTTCAGCGATCCCAGACACCTTCGACTGCGGGGCGGCATCGATTCGCAGCTTGTTCAATGGCTTTTCAATCGGCGGCTTTGTCTCCCTGGGCTGCTTCGGGATAGGAGTAGGAGGTGGTGGGGTCAAGAGTTTAGGGTTTAGGGTTTAGGGCATCCGAAAATTAAAAGGGCCCCTTTGGCATTGCGGGGCCCTGATGCCCTCTAAACCAATCTTCTAAAAGCCTTGAGGCAGCTAGGTAGGTGTAGAATGCGAAGCACGCGTGTTATCCAACAAAACATTATTCGGAATAACAACTATGAGAGACTATAGGATGTTGCCTTAGCAGAATTGAGATTTTTCGTTACCTCCAGTCGGCGTAAATCACTATAGTCCCAGTTTCCCATCAATTTCCATCTTTCCCATTCTTCAAGCTATAACCTGGGGTTTTCCATAGCTAGCCTGGCAGCAGCCAGCCCTACGTGGTCCACGTTAGAAGTAAGCAAAACGATGGCCCCAAACCTGGAAAGCAGAGGCTCAAGGGAAGACTTCCTAAACCCTAAAACCTAAAGACCTAAACCCTGGATGGACCCCATGGAACCCAGGGTTTAGGGTTTAGGAGGACATGGGAGCTTCTCGAAATTACTCATATAGGAATCCTTATAGGAACCAAGCGAATCGCTTGTAACTCCTAAACGATACATCGCTAGTGTCCCTGCTTCCAATCTTGATCTTGAAAAGGTAGCTTCCATAGGGTGGGGGTCAACCCTACACCTGTAAACCCTGAACCAAAATTCCCTAAACCCTAAACCCTAAATCCCTAAACCCTAAGCCCTAAATCCCTGAATCCCTAAACCCTACAGCCCTAAACCCTAAATCCCTGAATCCCTAAACCCTAAAGCCCTAAACCCTAAATCCCTGAATCCCTAAACCCTATACATCCCCTACATCACCACAATGCGGCCTAGTTCAACCAGCTTTTGCAAGCACCACGGTGTGCCATACATGACCTTGCTAGAGCTTAGTCCGCTCAGGGAACCCAACTTAGGGTTTAGGGTTTCGGGGTTAGGGTGTACAGGCTAGGGTCTAGGGACTTTTAGGGCCCAAATGGAGCATGCTTTCGAGACTTCAATGCCCGGGGTAGACATCCCAAATACCCATAACAACAGCCCTCAACCCCCAGACATCGACTATGTTTGCTACCATCCCCTGTATTTGGGAGGTCTAAAGGTAAAGGTTTGGGGAAGCCTGCAGGGTGCAAGGCCCCAGTTCCAGCCTATTTGGGGTTAGGGTACGGTATAGGGTTTAGGGTAGTTTAGGGTTCAGGTTCGGGTTCAGGCTTCGGCTTCGGTGTGTGAAGGATAAGCCCGCTAGCTAGTAGCAGTTCACCGAGGTCTCAAACTAGGGTTCCTGTACTTCTTGGGTCAGTTCTGAGCTCTGAGCCAGATAGAAGAAGGTCAAGCAAAGGTGAACCAGTAATTATACATGAGCAGACGCTCAAGATGAACACTGAGAGCGGGCATGCGTTCTAACCGCCAATTCAAACTTCCTGTCTCAAACGTCTAGCATCTTAAGCATCAATAGCCCCTCCTCTCTTCTCCAGAAACCGAACCAGCCAGCATCATAAGTATCAGCGGCCCCTCGTCTCAGCGCCCCAGAACCCGAACTAGCCAGCATCATGAGCATCGCACCTCGTCTCAGCGCCCCAGCCCGAAAGGTCCAGCATCATGATAATCAGAGGCCCCTCATTGCGGCTTCGCACGAAATGCCCAGCAGCATAAGCATCATGTCAGCCCCTCAAAGGGACATGTCCAGCATCATGAACACCAACGGCCAATCGTCTCAACTCCCCAGCCCAAAACGGTCGGCATCCTGGTCATGAGCATCAATGGCCCCTCCTTCATTTGAGCTATAATCTAAACTCCAAGTATCCCTCTTAATAACCCCTATAGTGGTCCCCTATATAATTCCCGTTTTAACCCCCTTTAAGGAGTTTGCACTATGGCTCATTTTGGCGTCAATGGAATCTGAAACGGCCAGCCCCCAAGCCCCAAACAGCCAGCACACAAGCCCAAGAGCCCTGAGCATCAGCACCAAAAGCCCAAAACACGTAGGCCGAAGACCAAACCTGGGATACCCCACCTGCGATATTGAAATCGGGGGGCAAAGGTGGATCTCTGAGAAAACGCCTTAGGCACGAAGCTCTAGGAACAAGTCAATTAAGTGGCATCATAATGCGCTGAATCCCAGGACTAAACCCTAAACTAAACCCTAAACCCAAAGCCCAAATAACCCTAAGCAGGGGCCAACAAAAGACACCGGTGCCCTGACTTGGGATGATGAGTTGGCCTGGCAATGGGTTCAAACCATTACCTGGACCCCAAAAGTATGCAAAATAATGGCCTTTTGGGCTATTCTTATGGGTTTAGGGCTATTATTTTACATACTTTTGGGGTTTTGGCACCTACACGACTATCCTTACTTTCAGGTTTAGCGTCTAGGGTTTAGGTCTCGGAGCCCCAAAAACTGTGAAGTGGCAATCTGCTGACCCTAAGCCCCAAACACTCAAGCCTAATCCCTAAGCCGGAACACACGGTTTAGGGCTTAGGGTTTAGGGTTTAGGGACATAAACCTAAGTGGACCCCAAATCCCCGAACCTGCGTAAAGCCTATAAACCTAAAGCCTAGACCCTAAACCCTGAACCTAAAGCCCTAAACCCTAAACTAACCCTAACCCCTCAACCCCAAATCCTTCAAACAAAAACCACGGAAAACAAAAAAAAATACATCCCTATACCTAGCCTCCATGGCATTTTCCATTTGCTTTCCCACTTGATTCTCCATTATGAGGGGATAAATACCAAGGATCAACCCGGAGCCCCCGGCGGCATAGTGTGCTGGAAGATCTCCCATGGACGAAGGCCGGCTAAGAGCCTCAGGAGTGCTCCTGTCCAGCATAGTGACCTGAGTTTTAGGGTCTAGGGTTCAGGATTTAGTGTTTAAGCTTTAGGGTTAAGGGGTTAGGGTTCAGGGTTTAGGGTTTAAGCTTTAGGGTTTAGGGGTTAGGGTTCAGGGTTTAGGGTTTAGGGTTCAGGGTTTAGGGTTCAGATTTTATCGTTTAGGGTTCAGGCTTTAGGCTTCGGGGCTTAGGGTTGAGGGTTTAGGGTTCAGGGTTTAGTGTTTAAGGTTTAGGGTTTAGGGTTTTGGGGCTTACCCAGAGGGTCCAAGTAGGTACCTGGGATTGGGTAATACTATCTGTAGTACAGGTTTTGGGGAAGTATGTGATTATTAGGATGGTTGGACCCTTAAGGCTATATAGCATAGTGTGTCGACCCATTTTTGTTGGCGATGCCTCGTCATAAGGATACCCTAGGCCCTAAACCCTACGCCCTAAGCCCCTCTTAGCACAGTACTCCGGGGTATGGGGTGTAAATCCAAAACGACCCAGCCGAAAACCCAGCACTGACACAGGACCCAATTCAGGAGTTACAGCGGTTTGGGATCAGGGCTTCAGGGTTCAGCTGAGAAGAGAGGAGAACATCTCCAGGTTCCGTGCGATTGGTGTTGCAACCATACCTAGATGGGAATGAAGGAGTGGAAGATGCAGACTACCATAGTGGCTAATTTTGGTTATATACGGACTACTATAAGGATTCATTCCTTCATTCCTGGCTAACCAAATGTAAGGTAACACTGAAACGGAGCCTTGTATGCACTCGCGGCCACGTGCGCTTGGCAGACAAGACAGGTGGAGGTGCTCGGGAACACGTATTGCCGAATACCCTTAGCTTGCAGCTTGCGGTTTCAAGCTACAAGCGTTATAGCAACTCACAGTATATAGCCCTGGGGATCCACGTTCATAAATAACACCCACATTGGGCCCTAAGGTCTGTAAATCTTACCTACCTTGGGCTATTTGGCTCCCTAAGGTAGGGTTTGGGGAATACGGTTTAGGGTTTAGAGTTCCTGGCAAGATGTCCAGCACATCCAGTGATTGAGCTCTACCGGCTCTAAGCACTGAACGTAGACTCTGCGCCCTCGACCTTGAGCCGCACAGCTACCAAACCCCTAGTCGCGTACCCGGGCTTGGGGTTTAGGATTTGGGGTTTAGGGTTTAGGGTTTAGGGGTTTAGGGGTTAGGGTTTAGGGGTTTAGGGGTTAGGGTTAAGGGTTTAGGCCTACAGGGTAGGTTCCCTGAATAGGAGAAGACTAATATAGACTCCAGTTTACTACAAGGCCTACTATGAGGACCCCCAAAAAAGTACCCCTCCTTTTAGGAAACCCCCATGTACGTCCAAAACGAAGCTGAAACCCACTTTCTGGGATACCGCACATCGCCGTACTTGCACGCAACGTGGGCATCAGACCAACCGAGAGGGTTCACGAAACCATCACCGGCGGCGTACATGTAATCCTCCCAGGTCCAGCAAGGGGGGTTCTCGCATTTATGAGCCCCTCTCTGAAATGATGTCGCAACAGCAGGGAGATTTTGGTGTATGTAAAGGGACCTTGGCTTTGAAAAAGCCTGAGGAGCAGAAGATTTGTACAGTTGGTGTCCAGCATAAGCCTTGACATCCCCTCCGTCCCACAACAAGCCCTTACTGAGGGACTTAGCTTCCAACCCTACAGTTCTTCTTGCTCCAACAGTTGCTTCGGAAAGGAATGCGGGATGCTATGGGTCTACCACGACAAGTTGTTCGGGAGAGGAAGCTCCTAAATTGTTGAGGGATAGAACAAATGGAAAAACTCATAGCAAAGACCCCGCCGGCGCCGGTGCTGGTGCTGGTGCTGGTGCTGGTGCTGGTGCTGGTGCTGGCAGGCAATAATCGTGGCGCCAGAGGTGCCAAGGTTCTGACAAGACCCCTGGACCTCCAAGTCCTGACAAACGAGCCGTAAGCTTAGGTCTAGGAAAGAAGCCAATGCTAGCCGAAACAGAATCAGCACTCCAAACGAAGCCCACGAAGCCCCCTAAAAAGAACTCCGGCCGCTCAGTCTTTGCGGATTGGTATAGCCATGTATCATAAGTACATGCCTGCAAAAACAAAACGGCCCTAGACTATCCTGTGCTACTTAGTGATTCATGGACAGATGCAGCTCAGGTCCTACGTGCGAGTAGAACGTGAACCAAGGTAGTCACAACCAGCCATGAGCCTGCAACACAGACACGCTGAACCGCAAAGCTTGAACCTCTATATCCTCTAGGATCCTGTACTATATACACCCTGAACCCTAAAATCTAACCCCTGTAAAGGGACCCTATACAGCGCTTCTAACCCCTGTAAGCGGTTGCTAAAATCAGACGGCTCGGTCCTTTGGGCCCGTGACAATGCCGTTGAAAGGATGCGTCAAGGGATGCTTTGCCTCAATGGCAAAAATCTTTATTAGGGTTTATATTTCCCGGTGTAGGGGTTTAGAGGTTTAGGGTCTAGGCATTCAGGTGTTAGGTTTAGGGTTGCCCCAAGCCCTAATCATCCAAATACCCCAAAATAGGTACTATGTATAGACTTCTGAGCCCAAAGCATAAGTATTTTTGATAGGCTTGGATGTCCAGGGCCAGTGTTTAGGGTTTAGGTTCAGACATCTAGGGTCTATAGGAATTATTTACGCCTTAGCATTTGGGGCTATCTTTTCGGATATTATCCAGGACCCTCCTTGTACCCTTAATTGGGGATATATGGTCCCTAATAGTAGGTACTTAGGCCCTAATAGAGGGTAGGAGGAGGGTCTAGGATGACAACTGCAATTGAATGCTGCGGATTGGTTTGTCGCATCGGAGAGATATCCAGTAGAGGTGCTCAGAAGCTAGGGTTCCCATGCTTCGGGCTTATTGGTTTTAGGGTTTGGGGTTTAGGGGTTTAGGGTTTAGGGCTTAGGGGTTTAGGGTTTAGGGTTCCAAGTGTGCGGATTTGCGGTTCGGGGGGCTTGGGGTTCTAGACTCTCAGACTATTTGGGCTGAGGGCTTGGGTTTCAGATGTCCCCTTACCAAAGACAGTGGCACACAAAATGTTTCCTGTTTAGAAGGACCTAAACCCTAAAACCTCAACCCGACTCCGTTCAACCAAAACCTCCTTGTTTTAGGGTTGGTCAAAAAAACTGGGAAATCTAGAACAAAAACTGGTTGTGTTTTGTTTTGCTTACGGTTGTTCAATGTAGTTTTCCTGATGTTTATGTGTTTTTACATGTGTTTTATGAATTGAAAACAGAAAACCTGCCTTTCTTCTTTTTTTTGAATTACCTGGTTTCTGGCTAAAACCAAAGGAAAACCAGGTTTCCGGTGTAAAGCCTCAAAAGAAGTAGGTTCAAGCTTCACAGTAAGCCCCTAAACCCCTAAACCCTAAACAGGGCACGCCCTGGGCCAGGCTTAGCTCCCTTTTTCGGTCTTCTCTCGGAGCTCCAAAACAGCCAAACTCCATGGAAATCAGTGTGGGCAAAATCAGGGGTTTAGGGTTTGGGATTTAGGATTTAGGGTTTCGGTTCAGGGTTTAGGGTACCCACAGGGAACCCTACAGGGTATAGGATGGGTCAATCCCCCACCCAAGAATGGGTAGCACAAGCGCCTATTGTAGGCATGTTAAGGCATAATAACTCCATATTTAGGGGCTAGTACTGTAAGGGGGATTGACCTAAGGTATAGGGTGGGAACCCTTTCTGAAGACATAAGAAAGTACAGGAAGGTCGGAAGCCAATGAAGCGATGGGCGGGATCCAATCTGCAGGGATCAGGGATCAAGGCTTTTCAAGCAACGGAACCTCTCCCCCTAGGCTCGAATGCTGATTCTGACGCTTTAAGGGGAGAGGAGTAGTCGAATTCGCTCATTCACTTTTCCTGATGCTCACTAGATCCCCAGGTCTTCCCCTGAATCCTCAACCCCAAGCCCTGAACCCAACCTCCGCCCCCGCAGCACAGGGCTTAACACCCTAAATACTGCGGTAGCTTCCCACCTCTTTTCCATTGCCTATACATACCCCCTATGTTTCCCTAAGATTTACGGTCCCTAAACTGCCCCATACATATCCCCTATGGAACCCTAAGATTTAAGGTCCCTAAACTGTAACCCTAGGATCTAGGGTTCCTAAACCCTAAACCCATACATCCCCTACGTAGCCCTAGGGTTGAGGGCTTATGGTTCAATACCCTACATATCCTAGAAAATCCCAGCCAAGCCCTGCCCGCCTCCCCCCCCCCCCGGCAGTATATTAGAGGAGTTTTAGGTGTAGGGTTTAGGATTCAGGGTTGGGGGTTTAGGGTTTAGGTTTTAGGATGTGGGATGTAGGGACTAGGGTTTAGGGCTTAGGGAACCTTAAAACAGGGAAGATGGCCGGGGCGCATACCTAGTTTCATGTTGGCTTACTTACCTCCGGTTAGCTGGGAAGGAAGGAATGGAAATAGATCCTCATAGTAGCCCCGATGTATTTTCCAACGATCCAATATTAAATTCCATTTTCCTCTCCATTCCTCCCAAACCCTAAACCCTAAACCTAGTTGCTTCAATTTGTTATTCCTCCTAAACCTAAACCCTCAACCTAGTAATTCCCATTTTCTTTTTCCTTTCCTCCTAAACCTAAACCCTTTACCTAGTAGGTTCCCTTTCTTTTCCATTCCTCCGTTCCCTGCTTACCAGAGCTGAGTTAAGAGGAGTAAAGTCCCAACCCTAAACCCTCCAATCCCCCCTACTCAGCCCGAGGGAGTTATATAGGGGATTATATAGGATTCCGATTATAGGTGTTATTCAGGGGGATACTAGGAGTTTAGACTATAGCTCTCATACTTATACTTAATGATCTATCCACTCTGAGCTTGCAATGCTGTCGGCCATGTGAGAGCTGATCCAAATAGGGGGGGGGACCTCAAGGGCTACCAAGGGATGCATAGGGATTATGGGGGTCCCTTTTAGAGATTCTATAGGAATTATCTTGCGAAACTCCAACCTGGCGTTTTTGAACTTGGCCGGGCCACCCAAGATGGAAGTCGGTATGAGGAGAATTTGCGATGTCCAGGCCTGCATTCCAGGAAGCATGAAGCTTTCTCAAAGCATCTACATACTTCAAAGGAGGACGCTGCAATCCCCCCATATACACCCACACGGTTCAAGTTCAAAAATGATGCGCGTCTGAGGAACCCTTCTGGCACGAAACTTGCACCACTTGGGGCGTTGTGGGAGAACGAGAGAGGGGAGAGGAGGGAGAGAGAGAGAGAGAGAGAGAGATATATATATATATATGTGTATACATATATTTATATTTACATATATATAGAGGCCCCAAACCCCAATCCAACGCAATGAAATAAACATGTATATACTTGCGGTCCCAAATATCACAGTTCCATTTCCTCAGCTTTAGGTCTTGGAAAGCAAGATGACGCTCCAAACCCTAAGTACTTGAAGTAACCCCCACCCCCAACCTTCCCTAATATGAAGTATGCCCAACATAGTAGAATATACCACAACGGGGAACATTTGAGATTAGGGGGGTGGGAAGGTTAATATTAGGGGAGAGGGTTAGACCCTAGAAATATCTGAGAATACCTTATGGTCCGATGGTGCATTGTTGAGCTTCTTGTTGCTGATGTCTCAAGTGTTTTTCCGCACGACGGTGGAGGCATCTATAGAAATAACCCTTGTTGGCTATTACTGGTGGCTTTTGGGCACTATCCTACTACCCTACACCTAAACCCTTAACGCCAAACCCTAAACCCTAAACCCCAACCCCTAAACCCTAAACTCTAAATCCAAATCCCTAAACCCTACACCCTAAATCGAAAATGTAGAAGTCAACTTCACCATCTTCAGATCTCAGGGTCTATGCTTTAACATGAGACTCCCGGATTCGCGTTCAGGGATCTCCAAATGACGCAGTTCAGGGGTTCAGGGTTTAGGGTTTAGGGGTTTAGGGTTCAGGGGTTTGGGGTTTGGGAGGGTTTTTGATCCCTGGCGAATTCGAAGTCAAAACTGGTCCAGCACGAAGCCTAAGGGTTCTTTACGTATGGGTATAGGAATGAGACCTGGGTTAATGTAGGGAGTATGTGTAGGCACCGGAAACAATTCAGATTGTAGCATTTGAGACCTGAAGTCTGCATGTTGGGGGATCATTCGATCCTGTAATAGTGGTAAGATAGGAATTCAAGAGCATCCTAATATAATCCTTACTATCCCTTATAGTCACTGTTGCTGGGTGGGCGGTCCACCTAAGTCGCTATCTTCATTACATCCCTAAACCTTAACCTTAAATCCCTAAACCCTAAACCCTAAACTGCGATTCAAATCCTCCCACGGAAAGGTCTAAAGGATCAAGAGCAACCCCTTTTGGTGAGCTACAGTCCACATTCCCTACGTAACTCAATGGTGTATATATACACACACGTAACTTAATGGTGTGTGTACATATATATATATATACATAGAGATAGATGCATGTAAGATGGGTTTTAGGGTTTAGGGTCTAAGGTTGAGGGCTTATTCCCTACTATAACGGATCATCGAATGCAAAAAAGAAAATGGAAAATGAAATGGAAAATTGGATCATTTACGGGATTCTGGCGATGAATATTTCCTACATGACTTAATGGACATGGGTTCCTTATTCGGGACTGCATTAGGGACCATACTAAACTGCTAGAGAGACCCCTGTGTCCACTGCTAAGGGTCCGTGACTTGAACAGTCACACTGCAGGGATGTAGTCTTCAAGTCTAGCCTAGCTTGCTCCGCAGGGGCATGTTCAAAGCCCTGGAGAACCTGAACATGGCTTAGGTACTTAGACATGACAAGCTTGCTTCTGTGCTGGGTTCAGGCCAGAATAAACATGTAACATTTCTGTTCAACAATGACCCAAAGAGTTGGTCCCATTCACAAAAGTTCTCTACCTGCCCCAACCCCATGAAGCCAGGCACCTAAAGCATGACAAATGCTAGGGAATCTACGAACCACTACTGTTGTCTGTAACTGCACTCAGAAGAGACCGCCGGATATCACCTGGCTACAACTTGGGCTTGCTTCCCAGCACCTCTGATAGTGGCAGCTTCTTAAAGATCTGTCTGGGGCTCAGCCTTGCATCCCACCATCTGAGTAGCGCTTTTTTGGTGGTTGAACCTAGTAAGATTATATTCCTTATATAAAAGACTATACACCACAAGGAGGATATAATCTTACTCTATATTTGGTACCATAATATCCCCAAATAAAATACTACTCATCTGTTGTTAAGATAACTTCCCTAGATCATGAACCCTTAGTCACAACATTCTACTCCAAGCGAAAAGAAGACACGTCCAAAAGGCTCCTGAAACCTGAAACCCGTACCCGGAACCCTGTACCCTGAAGGAACTTCACATAGGATTCGGCCTATTCTCGGCCATGCCATCCTCCACGACATCGAAATCTGCTGACCTCAAGGGTTGCACTGTCCTGCTTAGCTCTGCCAGTCAGCACCATGAGGCTAGGCATGGTCAAAGGTCTTGGGCTTGGCATTTGGTGGTTTGGAGTTTAGGGTTCAAGGTGTTGGCAGAGTTTGGAGGTGGAGGCAAAATCCCTGCGACCCGTCATTTCTAGGCTCGGACGTTCAAGATTTTGGTGGTTGAAGGTTCCAAAAATTCAGGCGGGTCACTTCGCTGGGTTCCCTATAATGACTACCCTGAGGATTGTACTTCTCTGGGGTATATAAGGAGGACCCCTAGATTTTTGGACACGATCTGACAGAGTTCAGGGTTTGCGAATCACGTCTTTGGGCCTTTGTCAGGTTCCAGCTTGGTAGATAAATCATGAGGCGGCCGTGGCGCACCAAGCAGAAACCCTTCCCAAATTGGGGTTTAGGGTTTGGGGCTTGGGTTAGGGTTTAGGGTTTAGGGCTTAGGGCTTCTGACAGGAGATCAGATGCAAACTGGTTTACTAGTGATCCAGTCTTCTTTTACAGCCTCTCATACGCCCACAAGCATGGCAACACTTTGGAAACGCGGATAGCATCGCCCAGAGCCAGAGATTTCCTCATAAAGGGTCCAGAACATTTGGAATAGTTTTCTCGGGTATATGAAAGTATAGTCCTATGAGATTGCAGGTACGTATTCAGGCCCCTACGGTACGCCGAAGACAGCTTTAAGAGCCAAACCTTGTGCAACCCTAAACCCTCTAGAAACCCTAAATCCGAACCTCTTAACCCCAAACCCTAAGCCCCCAAGACGCTTCGCAACTTAGACCAACTGAGGACGCAAGAGCGACAGCAAGAACGTGTGAAGAAAACTACCAGACACCAAGCCTGCAGCTTAGGGTTTAGGGTCCAGGGTCTAGGGCTTGGGGTCCAGGGGTTTAAGGCTTGGGATTTAGATTTTAGGGGTTAGGGTGTCAGGTTTAAGACCTGCACCTTCAAGCCCAGATTGTGTGAAAAGCAGGTAGGTTAAGGACGGATAGAGCCCCACATCCCGAAGCCATGCGCCAGCAAACACCAACCCCTGCATCCTATGATCCACCCAAAACCCTAAACTTTGAAGCCTAAACCTTAACCCCTGAACCCCTAAACCCTTAAACCCTATACCCTAAAACCCCCGAACCCCTAAAACTGAACTTCAAACCATAAACCCCAAACCCAAAGCCCAACACAGAGGAGCGGGCCAGGTCTCTCCATCTTCCAAGTACGGCATGGCTCAAGAAAGATGTTCTGCGGCCTTGGGAAAATTCATGATTCAGGGGGTTAGGGTTTAGGGGTTTAGGGTTTGGGGGTTTAGGGTTTAGGGGTTTAGGGGTTTAGGGGTTTAGGGGTTTAGGGGTTTAGGTGTAGGGGCTTAGGGTTTAGGAGTTTAGGGTCTCGGGGTTGCACTCTGCAAGTATCATGATACGCGCCGCCTTTGCGGCCACCGTGTGCTCAGGCGAGTAAATAGGGTGCGCATCAACATGTCCATGCACTGGTAGAGAGACCAAAAAGTTGGTACATGGCGAACCATAAACCGCCCCCGTTGCAGTGCTGCAGCAAAGTCTTGAGAAAACGGGCGGTTGACCTCACGAATGCGGATCGCGAGCAATCTGCCTCGTGGCTGCTCCGTAAGCAGTCTGCAGGAAGAATAGCTCCCTTGGGGATGTGGCAACTCTGTCATCTTTCCTGATGATGGAGGCAGCCCTGGAGCTAACAAAGCTCAAGTCCACAACCTCCGTGGCGTAATGCTTTTGCACTGCCCTTTATACGATTAGGTTGGCCAACTGTTGGGCCCGGCACACCTGTGCTGTATGGAGTATGTCCGCAGACACTGTGTGGGCGCACGATGGGATCGCTGTCTGCCCCTGTGCCATTGCGTTGTTTAGGGTTTAGGATTTTAGGTTTAGGGCCTGGAGTTTAGGGTTTGGGTTTAGGGGTTTCGGATCCAATGGGTTTACGGGTCGAGGAGGCTGTGGTTTGAAGGGTCAAAGAGCTCCAGGTCTGGGACTTGGTGTTTCGTTGCGACTCCTGACTACAGGGTCTAGGGTTTGGGGTTGGATGTTTCAACCTCTCTCCACCCGCGTTGCATGCAGTCGGGCCACAGAACTCACGCCTCCTCAGTCGCAGGATGGATGAAGTGCCCGTAACTTACTGGTTCTTTGTAGGGAATATGGGAATAATTATACTATATAGGAACTATATAGGGGTTCGAGTCCCTTATTCCTACTAAGAACTGAACCAGTAAGGTAAGTAGTCTAAATCCCTAGTATCCCCTTAGTAAGCCCTATAATGCTCCCCTATATAATCCCCTATGTAAGCGCCTTCAAGGAGTTTGGAGTAGAACAGGGAACATCTCAGCAATTTTAGGGCAAGGCTGATGCGAAGTTTTGCCTAAAACGAATTCTGGGCCCCGGGATATAGCTTGTGGACGTCAGGGTTGACTGAGTCAAGGGTTGACTGAATTTGGAAAGAAGGGTTTAGGGATGAAGGTTTGGGGTTTTGGGGTCTGTTTAGGGTTCTTAGGGCTTAGGGTGTGGATTTAGCTCCTTAGCCCTAAGAACTGAACTTTGAACTCAAATCCCAAGCTGACCGCAAAAATGGGCAGAAAAATTGCCTTGTCAGGCAATTTTTAAAGTTTGGGGCTATCATTGTGCCTACTTCTGGGGTCCAGGCAAACCTTGGGGGTAACCTAAAGCTCTGAGTAGATACACAATGCCTATCTCGGGCCTTGACGTCTACCAATGGTACCTACTTCGGCGTTTTTGGAGGCCTACGGAAAGTCATGATCAAATGGGACCCTAAACCCTAAACCCTAAACCCTCCATGATCAAATGGGAGCTTCCCGAAATTCAGGGATCTCAGGGACTTCAGGCCTTCATGAAAATTACCAAGGGATCACCCTAAACCCTGAGCCCTAAACGCCAAGCCCTAAGACCCAACCGCAAACCCCAACCACCCCCACGCCAGCCTCTTTACCCAAAACACCCAAAAACCTGACTCCAAACCCTCCTTCTGAGCCTCCAGGCAACGTGAAACTACGGAGGGCAACTTGGCTGTCAAGCCGGGCGAAGCTACATGACTGAGCCCTCTCTTGCTTGGATCCAATCTGCGGCGTTAAAGGGTTCAGGGTATGTGTGTGTATGAAAGGGTTAGGGTTTTGCTCATGTATTTATAGGGTCTATTTGCTATACTAGAGCTTCCAGGGTGTAGGGATGAGGGCTCATTTTTTGCCAGGGGGTGCTTTAGAAGTTGTAGAACCTCTGGATTTGGGCTTCAGGGTTGCGATCTGAACGTCATCTACACTATCTGAGAGGACCAAAAGTGGTGTAAAGAGGCAGTCAAGGGTAGTTCCAGGTGTGTTGTTATCAGGTGGGCACTCTTATACAAGGCCTACATAGACCTCATATAGCTCCATTACCCTTGTACGAGCCTTATATGAGCCTTATATGGGGGTACCCACCTGATAACTAACCACCTGGGGGTGTCCTTCCTGCATGCATGGCATCAGAGCATCCAACGCGGGGACCTGAGTAGGTGGTAACGGGCTTTGGAGTTCATCATGGTTTAAATATTTTGCTTACTGGTTCTCAGTGGGGAACAAAGGTAGAGAATCCCTATATACATACATACACATATGTATATATATATATATGTACATTAGTATTATATTCCCTTATTCCCTACTAGGAACCGGTACGTTTAGGGACTGTTCTGGAATGATATTACCGACGGTCCAGGCTTCTAACATAAGTGAAGGGTGTGGTCCGATGAAGGCTCCCGAGCCGCCTTTCAACCCCGGACCCAGGGTTTAGGGTTTCAGGGGGTTAGGGTTTTTCAGGTTTAGGGTTTGTAGGGTTTAGGGTTTAGGGGTTTAGGGTTTATAGGGTTTATAGGGTTCAGGGTTTAGAGGTT
>CAJNIZ010044210.1:35769-51323 GCA_905231905.1 Symbiodinium pilosum | reverse complement strand
GATTTATAGGGATAATGGAAAACAAAATGGATGAAAATGGAAACTACTAAAGCTCAAATCCAGAGCCCGTGGGTTTCCGCGCTCCAAGGCCCCTCTGCAGAAATGAAATTCTGAAATGCAAGCCGTCCTGAACACTCTGACAGCTGTACAGACAGCACCGCCTGCAAGGATCCACGAAAACGCCGCCATGAGCGCTTGCGAGAAGGGGCTTCGTTGGGAGGGAGCTTGCCAGTTTCTCTCCAGCATTCAAACTCTGTGAAGCCCTTACATACAGCGAAGCCCTGTTTCAGATTGCTCAGGCTGCTGGGGCTGATGCGTTGCAACAGGATGAGCCTCAGAGCCCAAGGCCAGTTATAAGTTAGTTAGAGAGCGCATGCGGTTGAACATTGAAGTTGCTCGTGTTTACCTGGCAAGACTGCGCAAGTTGCCAGCCTGCTCTAGAACCTTGTTGCCTGCGAGGCTGCAATGCTGGCATCACTGCCTGCTCCAAGAGTGAGCAGTGGTTAAGGGCCCTGGGATGGGTTCTTCGCATGTCCGAGGAGTCATTGGTTCCAGATGAGATGAGCATCTTTCCTGCATGGAGTAGGGTGCTGACCAAGTTGAAGTTGAGCCTGATGATGGTGATGATGATGAGGGAGTTGCGAGGATCTTTGCCAGAAGGCAGGAGACATCTTGGAGATAGAATTGCAAAGGGCCCATGGTCTGGCTGCGCCCCACAGACAGAAATGCAGGGCACGCAAACTTTACAAAGCCCAAGGCTTTGGTTCCTTCATCTGCTCGGCTGGCATGAATTCATGGCGGCAAGTGCTGGATCTCCTTTTGCGCCTCCTGCCAGAATCTGCAGGGTTCTGTTAGAAGGGTGAAGACGCAATCTTCAACTTCAATTGCTGAGGTCCTGCATTGTATTTTCATTTGTTCGTGAAGCCTGCGAAGCCCAGTTCAAGCTAGCCGCAGCTAGATCCTGGCACCTTGGGTGCGTAAGCATTGCAGCACCACAGCTGGACAGGTTTTGATCCAATGAATTCGCTGTGGTCTCCGACCTTCTTTCCGTGGGGTTTGGCAAAGATTGGTGCCTCGCTTGAGTATTTTTCCTTTGCCACCCGGCCTTGCTGATGCTGGTCCAAACCGATGCAGTTAGAAGTGACCCCGCATAGGATTCTCATGCATTCTGCAAGGTATGTCCCATCCATTCCTGCTCCTGTTGAACTATGTCTGTCGTGCTGATGATTGTCGGAATTTGCGGGCGCTGGCCGTGATTCTACTGCTTTGCTACATGCTTGCGCCGTACACTTCTGGTTGTTGTCTTCTGCTTATCATCCTCCATTCTTTGTCTTTGTTGCATTCCGTTCTTGATCAGGTTCTTTCCTGGAGCAAATGACTCACCGCTGCTGTTCTTTGTAGGTCTTGCCGTGCTCTTGTCATCAGATCAGGAGGTCATGCCAGCCTTGCTGCAGCCTCCGAAGAACCTAGAGTCAAGCATGATTGGCAGCGAGCACTTGCGCTTTTTGCACTTTCTCCCAGGTCACAGATGTCTCGGAGCCGCCACGGCTCTCGTCCATGCTGCCCATCATACGCTGGCAGCAACTGAGGCACAGAGAAAAGTGGCTCTAGGGGTTATAAGTCTTTATACAGGGTTATGTTCAAGATGTTTAGAGCTATCACCGGGATATATGCCTTGTCTCCCTCCCTCTCCTGCGGACTCAGTTGCCTGTTGCCCCGCTGCGGGCGCAGACCACAAGGGACGCCAGCTTTTAAGATATGAAAACTACCAAATGAGGATGCTCTGACATTTTCCAAATTGGCCCCACTTCTCCACCGCAGATCAATTCAGAGGTGGGAGGGTTAGGTTGGGAAATTTGCCTTATTTTGACCTGGGGTTGTATAATAACCCCGTGCAGAGGATTATGTCGTGGCGCGCCGCGAAGTGTACAATGTGAGGAAAACAGAGCCATCACAGAAACGTCAGGGTCCAACACTTGGGAAACACAAGTAAGAGGCACGTAAAAGGATAACACCATCTTGGGTCAAGCGACAAGAGTAACGGGGCTCTTGTGCAACCCCACCTTTCAATATGACAGAATGTAGTTGGTACCCCACCTCTTGGAAAACTGAAGCTCAAAGGCCATCAAAGGTCGAGCGAAGGCTTGCTTTCATTTCGTAGGGCAGTTCAAGAAGCATGCGCATGCGTGTGGCTTATGTCGAGGGTTGGAACAAACGCTCGAACAGATCGTTGTGAGAGCATTATGCTTGCAATTTATTTCTGCTGAGCTGACTAATGTCATTGTTTATTTGGGACTTGTTGAACAACATTGATTTTGCAACAGTACAGAAAATTGGAATCAGGGCATGTGCCTTGGGCACGTGAGCACGGAAACTCGCAGAACGCTGTTGGGAGTGTCGTTTTGTGCCGCGTGTCTGTGGAGGTGGCAACTTTTGCTTGGGCTGCCGTGCCGCGGCGCAAAGCAAAGGGGCAGAGCAACCTTGGGGTTGAATATTATGGTTGGGCTTCGTGCTGAATATAATGGGGTATATATTGGGGTTATATTGGGATAATGGAACAGAAAATGGAAACTACTATAGTATCCTGTAATGGAAAAGCAAATTGAAACTACTGTAATATGATAGGGTGTATGGTAGTTTCCCAAAATAGGGGACCCCAATATAGACACACAATTTTAGAGTCCCTAGTATAGGGACCTCCAAAAAGGTACCCCGAATGTTGGGAAACCCCCATGTGTTTTTGTGCCCTTGTTCATGCTTTAACTCCGACCAGTTGCTGCAATCTGATTCAGGCTTACCTTGGCGTGTCTGGTCCGGGAGTCGCCAATCAGTTGGAAAAGCATGCTTTGCAATGCTTCGGAAGATGCACCCACGAGGCCCGAAGGAGGGTTCCTTTCTGTTCTGCTACATCTCTTTTTGGCAGATCGGGCTTTGTACATACTTACAACTCCCCGGCTCAGCGTTGCCAGTGACTTCATATTCATCTATTCATTGTATTCACCGGGGTCCCTTACTTTGCTCTGTTTGGTTTGTATTCGGCCTGTTTGAACAAGGTGTTGCCACTGAGATTATGACACGGTTGTACACCGCCAAACTAGCCTTGTAGGGGCATTCCCTGGATTAAAGCTCAAGCATCAGACCTACCTAGAAAATCCCAAGCCCCCAAGTGTTTTGGATTTGGTCAGGAGCTTCGAATAATCGCCGCAGCGGGGGCGACCCTCAACCTCAGCTGCCTGGCTGCGTGGGGTGTGTGGCGCCAGGGTACTGCGTGGCACTCAATTCAGGAAGGCTCCTGCAGATTCAAGAAGCTCAGGTCCAATGTTTTTTCGGGCAGCTGCTGAGGAGGTCGCGCATCGGCTACCCTCGAAGCTTTGACGCAGAATCAGTTCAAGAGTTTAAGAGCGCCTGAGACAAGCTAGTCCACGTTGCTCACAGTGCTTTGGAGCGCTGTATCGTCTTTTGTTCTCTCAAGGATGGGAGGTGATGACAAGGACTGGCAGGAGCGGGATGCGGTGCTGCTTCTGTATTACGCGCGCCCTTTGCCTGGGGACCTGCGCTGTTGCAGCAGAAGGTCTTGCTTGCTCCCTTTGGGATTCCGTTTTCTGGGGCAACACGACCCCTTGCTGAATCTTCAGTCGCCAGCCCAGTAGGTGCAATGTAGCAGTTCGGGTATGCCAGCACGACATCTGAAATCCCTGCGAAACGTCTGTGCTTTTTCGGCTTGCAAGGCTTTAGTAGGGGGACCTCGTGCCTAGATTCCTAGATGCAATGGTGGAATTGCACCGAGGCTTGAACCTATGGATAGTTTAACCCATTGGGGTAATATTAGGGTTATATTGGGATTGTATTGGGATAATGGAAAATAAAATGGACACTTCTATTTAGGTTTTCGGGTTTGGGGTGTAGGCTTCTGTAGGAGTCTGACTAGAATCTGATCATCGCAGCAGCTTGCATTGATCTAGCTGTGTCTTTGATGCCTTCGATCTGTTGACGATCTGAGCCATAGTCTAAACTCCTTAAACGGGGTTATATGGTAATTTCCCAAAATAGGGAGACCCCAATATGCACCCCAAAATACTATAGTCCTTTTTTATGGGAACCCCCAAAAATGGTACCCTAATTTGGGGAACCCCCATATAGGGGAGTATTATAGGGCTTATTAAGAGGGATGCTAGGAGTTTAAACTAAGGCAGGATGCCCCAACTCCATCCGCAGAAGAGCCGACCGATGTTGACCTGGAGCTAGGGAGCCAGGTCTGGGGGGAGCATGGCTAATCCCCTGCCTCTAATGTTATATTACACCTCCTGTTCAGGATTTAGGGTTTTAGGGTTTAGGGTGTTATATTACACCTCCTGCTATTAAATACTGATATACACCCCATTGCAGTATATTGTGTAGTATGTTGGGCATATGTAATATTAGGGGTGGAGGGAGGGTTTAATACTAGGGGGGGAGGATCATGTGTGTTGGTTGGAGCTACTTGCCGGTCAGCGGCTTCAATTGACCAGAGACTTTCCTGGTTTCAATCAGGGAGGGCTCCACGTTGACGATGCGAATTGAGTTCAAGCCCGTTGCATGTTGCAGGCAAGTACCCCAATGTCCACCCACTCTGAATGGCGAATGCCGAAGGCGGCATGCGAGTTCCCGCAACTTGTCTTGAGACAGGGCTGGTAGTGGCATGAAGATTGCATAGCAATCGAGAAGGCAGACAATGTTTGGCAAGCAGCGAGCTGTTGATCTCATCGCAGGTTGGGGGGGCGTGATTGATTCTTCACAGAAATCATCTCTTTGTTGAGCGGGGGAGGGTCGAACCGGGTTCTTTCATATCTTGCGCTGGAGCTGCAGCCTTCAGGGGGCAGCCGGCTTTAATATGTCAGTGCTTACGAACGAAGGGACTATGCATATACTCACATATTCGCTGATGAGCGGGCAAACTTACCTGCGCTTTACATGGTTGGGTCAAACCTCCCTCCCCCTTCTGTCGTGCTGCAATGCTATGAACAACATAACCTTTGGTCGTTATATCAAACCTGTCTACTCTTGCTGTGGTGCTCATGGCTTTCCTGCCCTACTCCCTGTACTTTAGCATGGTCATGCTGCAGAGAACATCATGCCAGGTGGTTGCATGTATCCCCCTTCCTCCTTTTATTGCTGACGTACTGCAGACCAGGCTAGCTTTCGCTGGCCTCCACTTGCCCCTTAAGTGGCGCAGGGCGAACACGTCTGCAACGTTTTACTGGAAGAGTTCACGACTACCCAGGTTGTACGTGCAGCGCGACTCCTTGGTGAAGATGTTTGGCCTCTGCGCGCTACAGCTGGCAGTCTGCCTCGTCATTGCAGGAGTTGTCCACTCGTTCCTGCTGGACCTGGATGAGTCGGCTGAGGCTCTCCGGCATGTGCATGTCCAGAAGCCACGTGTTAAAACGGTCGTGCAGTTGACTGAAGCTGCATACCCCCCTGCCAGAGCGCGCCTCCTGCTTCCGGCGGCCATGAGCATCATGAGCCCTACTTGCCCGTTGGCAAGGCCAGACCTGATTTGGGATAATGGAGAAGAAAATGGAAACTACTACATCGGGGTTATATAGGGTTTAGGGTTATATATTGGGATAATGCAAAAGAAAATGGAAACTATTACATTGGGTTGCAGTTTAAACGATGCAGCAACAGCACGGACAGGTGATACCTCTGCCTGAGGGTGCTCCACCTTTGCTGGTGGCAGGATGCTGGGTTCCTGTTAAGGAACTTAAGTTAAGTTACCATAATGGGTATACATAGTAATTTATATGGTTTCCCAATATAGTAGCTTAAATCAGAATTCTAGACAGCAACCCAGGATACTGGGGCCTGAGCCTCCTGAACCTAGTCCTCATCATGATCCTTTGGAACTATCGAAGCTCGCGACCCGGATAGATGCGATCATTTGATGATGTTGCTGCAGTGCTGCTTATTGTTTGTGTTTGTTGGTTTTTACTCCCAGCTATACTTACTTTCCACTCTTGGTACTTTGAGCCGTGTATCAAGGTGTTGCGTTCTTGGAGTTTTTATAACACGTGTTTTGTGGCTTCGGTGGGAACTCGTTTCTCTCTGCGTGTTATTTTGTGGAGTAGCTAGTGCTGCTGACTTGAGGCGCTCCTGAAAGTTTTCTTACTTAATCGGTCCAAAGCTGCTCTTAGTCTTTGAGGCTGTCGTTGGGATGATTAAGGCATCCATGCAACTATGTCACCTTGGCGTTGCTCACGCTCTCCATGGGCTGCTTCTGGGGGGTTAGCAGCTCCCACTTCGCCTTTGCAGAGCACATGCTCTTCCTGGCACACATGGTTGTCACATTGGGGGTGGCCTCTCTGGTTTGCCTGTGTCTCAGATATCAAGAGAAGTGTTTTCAACATGTGGTGAGTTCAGCTTTGGCCGCTCTCTGCTTTGGTTGGACACTTGGACTCGCTTTAGCCTACATCTACTCGGAGCTGGCTTTGGATTCCTGGGGAGTAGCACGGCCTTGGGCAGCGGCTGGGCTGAGTATGGCGGCCCTTTTCTTCATCTTCCTCTACATGTTACACTCCCTGGTCCACGGCCCAGCCGGCACTTTGCAAGAGCTCAAGTCCCTTGAGGCTTTGAGGACAAGGCTCAGCATTTGTGAGGATTCAGGGTGTTGGCACTTAGGTCCATGGTGCCACAGATGACCTCATTGGTTTGGTTGGCGGCATGGACGCCAGTATTATGGCAATCATAAGTTTGCCATACCTGCTCCTGCTCCTGGCCTGCTGCGTACCTTCTGCTCCTTGTTCTAGCACAACCGGTTCATATATGCTCATATCACCTCCTTTGTTTAACAATGCAGGCTTGAACATCCTGAACGCACATACCAGGCTTTGCAGTGGGTGCAGCACGAACCCACGGCACCAGCGGTGCCAGCTACCAGTCGAGCTGAGCGTCCGGCCAACCCTTGACTTCTCTGTCAGTCTGTTGGCTGCCGCACCGGGGATCGGAAGATGGGATGGGTCTGTAATGATGGTGCGGCGTATAGTTTTGTAATCTTGCGATGTCTCTCTTGTGGTTTGTTGGAGGAGGCTGGGGAATGATTGGACAGGACCTAGCAGATGCCTCCTGCAACAGGTTGACATGGGATGGCAGGTTTCAAATGCATGCGGTGTACAGTCGCAGGGTCTGAGGCACCCTCGCAATTCACACCACCCTACTAACTGTAATTTAAATGTTTCAAAGAGTGGCGCCCAACCAGGCCAGTGGTGGCTACAGGGTCCCGAAGTCTCCTATCCTGGATGGATGCCAGAATGGCCGGATGGGCCGGGTTGTACAGTGCACGTTATCGTTCAACTTTGTCAAGCCCATGTGAAGCGTCAAGCAGGACCCATTTTGCGCTTAAGACAGCGCACGGCGCCAAATCATGCCAGTCCCAAGTATTGGCGGCAACAGGTGGTGTCGTAGGCACTTTGGGAATTGCTTGGCTACAGGGGACTCGTTGGACTCAACGTTGCATGAAGGACTTGTTCGAGGGCTGCTCGACAAGTCCGAAAAAAGAGCGTCAAGTGGCTAGTTGCCTTTGCAAGATGCACTTGGCGCGCAGTGACACAGCTCTTCCGGAGGCATGGCTGCAAAGGCCATACTCTATTTGCTTCCCAGGGGTTCTGAGGTGGCTGGGCGCCCGAGTCGTGAGCTCTGCACAAGTGTCAGGAGTGGCCCAGCATGGGCACATTCTGGCAGAGAAAGATCACACAAAGCGGACAGAATGTAGTCCTCCCGGTCAGATCCATAATTGTGTTGAACTGGTGTTCTAGCAGATTCAGACGTGAGACTTGTCCACGCGAGTTCTCAGCAGGCCAATTTCAAACCATCACGGAGTCAGGAAGCCCAATGTGAGCTATAGTCTAAACTCCCTAAAGGGGGTTATGTTGGGGATTATATAGAGGAGTATTATAGGGGTTATCAAGGGATTCAAGGGGGATAATAGGAGATCAGACAATGGCTCCTGTATCGTCAACTCTCACAGGTAAACATCAGCTAAGACCCGGCATAAAATGCTTGTGCTGTGAATGTTTTTCAGGGAGCCTATGGATGAGTACTTCTTTCCTCTTACGCAGTGACTGACTGGGAGTTAGTAGGGAAGAAGGGAACATACCATATAGGGCTTATATAGTCATCATACTCCCATATTCCCGTAGTCCCTACGAAGCACTAGTAAGGTGATGCAGAACTTGAAAACTTGACCAAAAGGACATATCGACCGGTTGTTGGACTTCAACCAACCACTGCTGCTAAATAATGCTTTGCCGAGGCATTGAAAGGCCTTCCCTGCAAACGCCTTCAGACCAGACCCCCCAGCTAAAGGTAGAGAAGATGATTGATCAAAGGGCTAAGATGTGGTTTCTTGTCTTCTCATGTCAGTGCGAAAGATGATGCTGCTTGTCAGTTTGGCTGGAAGCCACGAATGCTCCCAAGCTCACAGCATTACATAACCGTCATGGAATATTCCGTGTACAGCAAAGCAATTTTTGAAGAGCTTTGAAACCCCAGTATTAGTTATTGAGCCTGGCGAGCCATCCAACATGCCTTGCCCTCTTTGAAACAGGTCTAGCACCATGCACAGCCAGAGCTCCAGCGAGGCTCTCAAGCTTTGGCTCTCTTGAAAAGTTGTCATTTCCACGGAAGTATGCGCCGCAGCCCAGAATCCCGTGCTTCCCCCACTCCACCATGCACCTAGGTCTAGCAACAGGCAAGTCATAGGCTCGAGAAGTCTAGGAAGCCCACACCGGGAAACACCGCGCGGAACTCCACACGCGAACGCCTTGCTCGCCCCTCACCCACGTGCGGCGCCATGCTTCCGTGCTCCCAATGATGTTGAGTTTTCTGCTCGGGTGCCAGGCCACCAACTTCTGCCACAGTATATTTAGTATATTAGAGGAAGTCCAGCCCGAGAGCATGCACACACTCCTTCCTGCGAATTTGGCTTTGGCAGTCGCAGAAAAGATAGAGAGAGGAGGTGTTGTGCTTCATCCGCCCGGTTTGCTGCAGCTGATTGCGATGCTGCGTGTTCCTGTCAGCCCACCTACGATCCCTAAGCTTTTTAAATGGTTTTGAGATGTTTTGTATTTTGTAGGCCTTGTGACCTACTATAAGACCACTGCTCCCAGCCGGGGGGGGGGGAAGGCATCGCGAATCCGACGAAAATTGCCGTGCGTGCCGGCGGGACCCTCTCTGATATTGAGAGGCGGAATTTCAACCACAAAGCCAGGCCCCACGAAGGACGAGTCAAGCAGAGCATCTCCAGATCCCCATCCCTTTCTTTTCTTTCGGCTTCAAAGCCCCAAATAGTAGTTTCCATTTTCTTTTCCATTATCTAAGCTTACCACCGAAGGCCTAGAAATGGCATACACCGGCATACGCTCATCACGAGGAGATCCCTCTGCTACTGTAGCTTATACGGTATATATTGGGGTTATATGGGGATATAGGGATAATAGAAAAGAACATGGAAACTACCAAAGTATATGTAGCATAGTGGCACTCGCAAATGCTGTACAGCATGCAATCTGTGAACACGTGCCTGGTGTCAGGCTTATCTCAAGTCTTGCACAGTTAGTGTACAATCCCACCTGCCTGCTACTCCTACATCATTTTGCCAGATGCGAGAAGAAGCGCAGCTTGGCTGCAAAAGAAGGACCGTTTGAGTCTTCCGCCATCCTTGTGCCTCTCCTTTTTTCAGCGCAAGCTCCTGGAGACCCGTTTAGAAACCCCCTGAGCCTACTTGCAACTCTTGGCCGAGGCATGTGCAGCATCTACCATCAGAGCAGTCTGCTGCATTCGCAATGCCGAATAGGCTGCCGGGTGAGGAGCTGCTGATCGTGCCTGTCAGCCAATGCCAGGGATTGAAAAGAACAGCTCTCGCAACATTCGATGTTGGGGCTTTAGCTTACCACTCTTGCAGCCGTAGAGATCCATGCCCACAGACTCTTTCGCCTTCAGGACGAGCCGGCTTCAAACGGGCCTCTCAGTCTGGACTTATCCCACATGCCGCATCCTGCTTGCAAGCTCCCGCTCCTCGGACTGTTATCATGGCATTTCAGCACCTGAATTTTTGTGTTGCGGGTGTCGAACGTGAGGTTGTACGTGCAGCGCGACTTCCTTGCAAAACTCTTTGCTCTTAGTGCCCTGGTAGAGATCTGCTGTAGCAAGGTAACGGCACGATATTTTTTTCTTTCCGAGAAAGGTTTTGGGTCTTGCGAATTATTGTGTGTCTTCAACTGGCATAGCAGGTGCTTTGCAGCTCTCCGCATGCTTTGCGCTGGCGCTTGTGGCTCACTCTCTTGTAAAGGATCAGGTGCTGCGGCTACGCGTTGCACGTGCAGAAGCTAGGTGGTAAGTAGTTGAATAGGGAGACCCATGAAGACCCAATGTGCACCCCAACATGCTATCATTCTTATTGTGGGGACCCCCAAAACACCCATGATTTTGGGAAACGCCCAGGCAAGCACTAATGTGCCATTGTGCAAGCCCCGGCTGTCGGCTTGTGAGCTGCCTGCGAAGAGGTGCAAGTGGACGATGAGGGCGACAACCGCCGCATCATAAAGGTCCCATGATCCAAAAGAAAGTTCATGCTACCACTCGTGTAGCACTTCAAACATCAGCGCTTCTATGTGCGGGTCATGCTGCAGCATGAAGTTTTGCAGGCAGGCTTGAGGCCAGCCTAAACCACCATGACTTTTGACTGCGCCGCATGGACGACCCTCACTTGCAGCTCTTATCCAAGACTGCAGCTTCGTGCCAGGTTATGCCGCTTCCTACCAATGGTTCCTCCATTTTACTCAGCGCATACTACATGCTCTGCATTCTCACGATGCTGTTCATGCTTCTGCTTTGGAAGGTCAGAAGCCAGCAGCTGGATCGCGGTAGACCCTTTTCATAACATAGCACAAACCACCTCGCACAGGCAAAGCGAAGCCGAAGAACACGGTGGTGTTGGGTTGGTTTAATGTGGTCACAAGTCTCAGTCCCATAAAGTTGCAATGAGCTCTTTAGTGCATGAGGCGAAATGCGTTTGTTACACAAGATGAAGACACTAAGGTATCCAAAGAACTACGTTGCGTTGGCCATCATGACTATGTCTGCGGGCGCCCTCGGCATGTACTTGATTTAGCTCTGTGGTGCAGTCCATGCAGTTGAATCAATTGAGAATTGGCTAGTTTGTCTCTGTGACGATGACCTCATTTCATGGGCGTGAGGTGCCTTTTGGGGCGTGAGCTCTGCAAGCTTGGCGCAGGGTCAGCATATGTACTTATTGGCCCTGATGATCATCTCCTTAGCGGTTGCTTCGTTAACCAGCCGCGTGTTGATTCGAGAGGAGCGACGCTGTAGTATAGCTGTCTCCGCTGTGATTGCTGTGAGCATTGGCTGGTTGGCGGGAGTTGTGATCGTTGTTACATACAGCTATTGTTTGCAGAGCCAATCTCGGCCGCTGAGTGCATGCGGCCTCAGCCTTCTTGCTCTCTTGTTTATCTTCTACTACGCATGGCAGAGCTTGAGCTCAAGCTCAACAGATGACCTGGTTGGTTTGATAGCCGTGGTGAATGCAAGTTCACTGGCGCCAATCAGCTTGCCATACCTCTTTCTGCTCTTGGCCTGCTGTGCGCCAGGCGCATTGCCGGCAGCCAACGCAGCCCAGACAGAAGGTCAAGATCCGGAGCAGGGCCAGTCGGAAATTTGAGACTGGGCCTAAGCGCTGGGCATCCTCACAAGCAAGAGCTGCGGCCCTTGGCGACACAGCCATGGCCATGTCAGAGTGCCTTGATGAGCCTTGATGCGCCTCTGACCATTCTTCTGAAAAGGAGATTGCAAATTCAGTGCTCGAAATTGCATCTCTTTGCCAAAGCTAAGCGAGGAGTCTGCAACCCGTCCTGGGCATGGGGTGGCTGTCGCAGCCGGCCGTAAGATTCCTGAAAGTGCTTCCCTCGCAAATTCTTGACCCCGGCATGGCTTGATGCCGAAACATGCTGCAAGTATTTTTCGGGCACTAGGCTGTGATGGTCAGCCGGGTTGTCCGGCCTTAGAAGCATTAGCTGATGTACAGGCCCTTTAGGGCAAGACAAGATGCCCCATTTGCGCCAGAGTTTAAAGAGTCATTGTGCGCGTTCTGGGCATCACAATTTTTGTACAGAAGATAGATGTTTCTTCTTGCATGCAATGCGGTGCATTGCATGGCCGTTTGCAAGGTCCCAAAGTATTTAGGCCTTCACCTAAAATTATTCTTATGTCGCACATTGGCAGATGTGAGTCCTTGACTTGATGAATCCCATCAGGAGGAGGCCTAGGTTCCATACCAATGCAGAGATGATGGCCTTGCCTCGGCAGGTCTGGCTGTTGGTGCCTCTGTATTGCTTGTAGTGCATACAGGCCCGTGCGAGTTTCAGCATTCACTTCGACAACGTGTGACCTTTGCGGAGCTGACGACACCATGAGAATTACATACAGTCATGCAACTCATAACCGCACTTCGCACGTCCCTCATGCTCACGAAAGTTCACGTTGCCAAGATGGCGGCCCTACGCCCGCCTAAGTGCTGCCATGGGTTTATGCATCATCACAGCCAGACTTAGGCATGATAGTGCTCAGACCAAAGCCTCCAAGCCACATTCCGAGCGCTCGGCCAGTCTATGATCCTAAGATGCCTTTTACTTTCCCTCTGATTCGCGCTGGTGGCGTTGTGCTCTGGTTTTTTCATTCTCTGCCCTGTTTGAAGAGTTGTCCATTAACTTTCGCTGGCAACGCGGCAGTGTAAAGGAGCGAGCGGTGGTGGTCCGGACATTGGCCGTTGAAGACCATTGAGCCTTCTCAACATGTCTCGGGAGCGCTCAATCGCATCTCGTCTTCAGGGTTTCCTCTTGAGAAGCCCCAGTTGAGGAACTTACAACCCGCTATGTCTGGACGGGCACTTGTCGCAAAGTGAGCAGCCGCGGGCAAGAGGTTCTACACATGGACTGGCGCCTTGGGGTGTCTGGTTGTCACTAAGGGACATCGGGTTTACTGTAGAATCCTCGCCACCAGTATTTTAAAGCATACGATCCTCTAGCCTTGCGGTCTTAATTAATCTTATCTTCCGCCGGTTGCTGTGACTGGGGTTTGACTGCCGGCAACACTGACTTTAGGGCTTCCTCAGTCATGCCCCACTGATTCACTGCTGCTGAGATTCCAAAGGCATATCGTCATACGTGATTTACCGTTCAGAGTCGCGTCGTAATCTAGATCCTTCAAATGGTTGACACATGCTGCCTATGAGCACTACATGAAACGGAGTGGCGACATTGGCGACTAAGCAGCGAGGTATGCTGGGCAAGACCTTGGGCCAGTTGCATGTTTTGTAGGTTTGAAGCGAACCTCAACGATCTCCAGCCGCAGACGCAAGGCATTCATCGCGACTGGAGCCATAAGACCATACCACCCCTCATTCAGCACGACCTCCGGATGCAGATCAATGTGACCCTGCACACTTGCAGACGGATCAGTGCCCTCGCGTAGAAAACCTGATCTTGCAGTGCTTTCTGGAACTGAGTATGGGTAAATTGCAGATTGTGTTGAATGTGCAGGTGCCAAACCGGTGAGAGGGTTTTGAGGTTTCCTTTTGCGGGAATCCGGTTGAGACTAACTTTTGCTCCCAATTTCTCCAAAATCTAAGCTTGGTGGAGGACCTGCTTGGCGTAGTGCGAGCACTGAACTCTGTCGGCTTGCTTCCCGTGCGACTTCGTCAGCAGTTCGTGAAGGCAGGGCCACAGGTGAACCTCAATGGTTTGACGTATGCTTGTTGCAGCTTTTTAAGTCCACGTTGTGGTTTGGATGACAGGGTTGCAAAGATCCTTGGGCAAATCAGGTACAGTTTGAAGATGTTTGAAGCAGGCCTTTCATTCTATGCCTCCTCAGCGTGCGCGACCTTTTTAGCTGTTGTCACCAGGCCTGCCACAAAGTGGATGAGGAGTCTCCTCGCAGCCTTCCAGGGCGGCTCAACTTCAAGTTGTCAAGAAGGGATTGTTTTTGGGTTTATAATCGGATTATATGGGGATAATGGAAAATAAAATGGAAACTATTATAATCGGATTATATGAGGGTTTCCCAAAATTAGGGGTACTTTAGGGTATAATGGAGAATCAAATGGAAAAGAAAATGGAAAATGAAATGGAAACTGGGTTTCATAGGGATTAGGGTTTCCCAAAATTAGGGGTACCCTTTTTGGGGGTCCCCATAATAAGGACTATAGTATTTGGGGGTCTATATTGGGGTCCCCCTGTTTTGGGAAACTACCATATTATGGAGTACTCAATGGTTTGCTGATGCCCCGCCCAGGCCTGACCCAGTGGTCTTGCAGAAGCCAGTTGGCTGGGAGGCCGGGGCTGCTAGGACTAGGACTTAGCCCTGCAGTCAGCGCGAGTTTTTTCAACTGAAAGCGCGGTAGCAACAACTTGCAAAGATCCTCAGGCTGCAACCTGCTGAGAAAGAACATTGCTTCCGCCCCGAATGGTCGGCAGTGACTAAGCTTGTCCGTCATGTAACGTGTGCACAAGGGGTACTGCTATCAACTTGGCACGGCACGAGCGGCCATGTCCATATGCTGGAATTTGCTGGAACAGGTGTACGATGGACACGGGCCTCGTCAGCTTCGGGACGTTCTTCTTGAAAGGGTGCCCGGCTTGGAATTAGATCTAGTATGTAACCTGATTACACAGAATGCAACAAGAACTCCACTAGTGCTACGCTCCGCACATCTTGAACGCCAGATTGTTTGTGCAGACAATTGCCCCAGCCAGCCACCCTAGATCAGGAAGGACAAGCGAACCAGAAGAGGTTCCACATGGCAAGCACTGGAGCCTCTCCATGTGACGGCTGTGATGGTCAGGGCAAGAATCGCACACTCAATTCGTGCTGATGAGGGAGGGGGGCGCATGAGGAGTTTAGGGGTTTCGAGGTTTGGGCGGAGCAAGCTCCAACCACATAAAAGGCTCTCGGTAATCAGGTCTAGTGCCTCGATATAGTAGCATTAGAATTGCCAAAGAAGTCGCGTCCGCTCTTAGGCTGGCCACTGCCCGATCTTCTTTGATGCCAGCCGCGATTTTGGCTTCATCCATCGCCTTGACGTGCCAAGCTCCGGCTTGATTCTGGCTGAAACCTGGCTGCAACAGGAGCAAAAGCAATAAGCAGTTGCAGTAAAAGGCCTTGGTACCTCTTGCACTGGCTAGTGAGGGGGAGGATGTGTCGCCAAATTGAACATGCAAGTTCTGCATGCCGTTTATGAGAGGCCAAGACCTATGCGGCACACAGCTACCTTCAGCTACAGCTCCAGACAGGACAGGAAGGCTCAATAGGTCAATAGGCATGCTTTGCCTAGAGCAGCTATTGCGGGGTACATTATAGTACATTATAGTATATTCTGGTATATTATATTGCATCAGGACAACTCCTGCGTGAGTACCTCATTCTGAGCCACGGTTGGCTGACACCCAGGCGGCGCCACTTGGCAGAGAGGACTCTTCGCCTTATAGGATTATATGAGCTATAGTCTA
>CAJNIZ010044210.1:22613-35760 GCA_905231905.1 Symbiodinium pilosum | reverse complement strand
TAGACTATAGCTCATATAAGGATAATGGAGGAGAAAATGGAAAGTAATGTATTCTACTAGGGTCGATATTGGGGGGATATATTGGGATAATGGAAAAGAAAATGGAAACTACTATGATATTGGGGTTATTATGCCAGGGTTGAATTGGTTTTCAGTTGCGCTCCAAGGAACGGAGTTGGAGGGCTTTGGTGATGAGCTGGCCAGCTAGGTACTGCTGGCCAAAGGGCATGGAGCCTTGCTGAGGTGCCATCTCTGCTGCTTTGGACGATGATTACGAGACCACCCGATCTGGAATTGGCAAAGCCTCGCTGACGAGATTAAAGGCCAGCAGGGGGCAATTTTTCGGTACCGGCGTTATGCACTCGGGACCTTGACTACGTACGAAGCCATAGCCGGAACATGTGCTGTTCAAGCGCATGCCTACCAGGTTCAAGTTCAGTGCCACTTTGAAGACAAAGCTCTGACTGCGTCTTCGTCGCAGAAAGTTCTACCATGTTCTACCTGACGGCATGTGACTTAGTGTTGGATGCATGCTTGCCATGCTTGCCATGCTCTGTGATCTCTGGAGCTTCCTGTGGCCAGCAAGAGCTTGGGCCAGCTCATTCCTCTGTCAAACTTTTTGCTTGAAGTGAACCTGTGCTTGGCGTACTGAGGCAATTGCAGTCCAGCTTGGCACCGGACGGAAGCACCAAATCAGGCAAACATCTGCCCTGCTGTTGTCTGTGGCTGTTGAGGGTGGAAGAAGTGCCCAGAGATGGCATCCTGGCAGGAGCCACATGGCTTACATTGGCCACCCAGTCGCACGCGATGGTCGCTACTCCAGCCTCCTGGACCAAGTTATGATTTGCAAGACGGTGTCCATGAGTGACAGATTTTGAGACTTCCTGCGCGACAACTTCTCAGTGTGCCTTTCCAAAGGCATCCTACTTCAGTGCAATGCTTCAGGGACCGAGACATTCTTGAGGCCTTGCCAGTTTCCACGGTGATGCAGGTCTGTGCGACAGCAGCCTGGCTGACTCAGTGAACATGTCAGCGTTCTACTCACAAGCGCGGTACAATGGGAGTGTGGCACTGGCACTGACATAAAGCTCAGTCGCAAAGCATTTGGGTAGATCATATGCCGCGCTTTCTTGAGGCAACTTCCTGTGGCCTGGCAGCAATGAGTCTTGATGCTTTTTCTGATGGACCAGAAATAGCTGGCCTGCATGATCGCTCTTTGGTCTTACATGACTGAGCAGCACAACCACGTCTTGTAGTTGCTGCTTGGCACAGGCTGCAACTTGAAAGCTGCAAATGATAAAAATGAATGGAACGTTGCAACTGTGAGCTCCTTTGTCCGCTTCCCAAATGAGACGCGGGCGACCAAGGCATCGACAGCGGCTGGCCTTCTTTGATGCGCGTGGCGTTTGGCAAGAAGCCAAGGTGTGTTCGCACAAACCCTTAAGTCCTGGCAGTGTGGACAGTGGACCTGGCCCTCATGGCTTTCATGATTGTTTGCTCCATTCGAAAGAGAATTGTGCAGGGCAGTATACGACTTGCATGTGACGGTTATCTTCGGAAGATGGTTTTGGCTGAGCTGTCGGGCTTATGTGAAGCAGAGGATCTGCACCATGACATCATAATCAGCATTGCTTGCATGTAGTTCTGTTGCTCATTGGAGGCGCCACTGCCGTCCCACCTTGCCAGCGGACTGGAAGTAACCTCTGTGCGGCAGCCAGCCTCAGCAGGTGACACAACAGCTTCAGAGACATGTGACCTCAAGATGCTGCAAGCTCCAAGTGCACTGATGCTCACTGTGCGTATCTATGGTTTCTCAGACTGAGCAGTTCATGTTGCCCCACTTCTGGAGACAAACGCAACTATGTAGCTGCAGTATCTTGCGCAGGTCGATTGCAGCAGCTTGCCAGCGACGTGCGAAGTTGGGACGACCTGGCGATGGAAGCGAAGATTGCGCAAAATGACATGCGCCAGCTGGCTCGTTACATTACAACATGTGTATAGGATCACATCAGGGTAAAAAAACCATTCACCATTCGTGAGAGTGTGGGGATGTTGCGGCGGTAACTCTTGACATCACAAGCTGGTGGTGTCCTCTGCCATTGGAGAACTCTTTGGTTGTGGCGCGCAGGTGGCAACGAAGGGCGACCGCCGAGTTGTCAGAGGCTTAGCGCTGTTTTCATGAGCTATAGTCTAAACTCCTTAAAGGGGGGTTATATAGGGGATTATATAGGGGAGTATTATAGGGCTTACTAAGGGGATACTAGGAGTCTAGACTATGGCTCAAATGAAGTACTTGATTGCTGCTTTGGTAAAAAGGGGCATGCCATCGCATCCGCAGAAGCTGGGTTATATAGAGATTGTATACGGTTTATGTAGGGCAGGGATTATGCTTTATATAGGGGTGTACGGGGGATATTGGAGTTAGAGACTGAGGTGTACGCTCGCCTGATGGCTGTCCGGGCGCTTGCACCGCTTGCAGCCAGGCCCATCCCATGCTTGACTAATTTTGACCAGCTATAAGTATTAATTAAGGATTATATACGGATTCTTAGATGGATTGTATAAGGATCATGTAGGGGTAAGAACGGAAAAGAACACGGACACTACTGTTTAGGTTTAGGTTTTAAACTTTAGATAATGGCAAATGGAAACTATCATATAGTGGGGGTTACACAGGGATATAGAGACATTACCCCAACAATGGAACATCACATGAAAAAGAACATGAAACATGACATGGAAACTACTGTTTCGGAACGCGCCCCTGCCAGTGGCAACAAGAGAGCGATGGACGCCATCATTGCTAGCCTCAAGGATGTTGCCGGAGATGCATACCTATAGATTGGGTACTGCCCCCCCTCACTAACAGTTGGATAACAATTATAATGGGGTTATATATATAGCCCTTAATAGGACCCCTAATGTAGACTGTTACTGGAAGGGGGCAGTACCCAACCTATAGACCACCAAATGTGTAGCATTTTATTTGGGTACTATGGTACCCATTACCGAGTAAGATTCTATCCTCCTTTTGGGGTATAGTATTTTATATAAGGAGTATTATCTTACTAGGTTCAGCCACCAAAAAAACGCTACTCAAATACGATAATCCTCATTACTTGCAAGCTGGCACTCCCTGGATCTTTCTTTCCAGGACAGCCACATCTCGGTACGAGAAGGAGCCATGGAGGCAAGCTGGAATTTGCATCGCTGTCCAGGGGATAAGCCAAAGCTGAGGAGCTGGCCAAAATTGCTGAGGAGGGTGACAGCCACTCGACAGCCGTATGCAGCAAATGTGCATGTGGGAGCCCTAAACCCTAAACCCTAACCCCACCCAAAACCCAGAACCCAACACCCTAAACCGTAGGTTTAGGGTTTAGGGTTGAGGGCCCCCCAAAAAACATCAAAAAACACCCAAACCCTTCAGGTGTCGATGGTGGCCAGCTCTCTGCACGGCTTGCCGCTGTGAAGGCTAAGCTTGGTTTCAACATCTTGGCACACAGATGACGGTGCAGATTATGAGCCATAGTCTAAACTCCCAGTATCCCCCTTGATAAGATTTGAGAACCCCAACAGGGTTTAGGGTTTAGGGTCTAAACTCCAAATACCCCCCTCAGTAACCCCTATAGTCGTCCCCTATATAATCCCCTCTATAGCCGTTTTTCCAGGAGTTCAGGCTATGGTGCATGTTAAGCTGTGAGTCTGAAGGCACTGGCCGAGGCTCCAAGAGACGTTTTGGCAGCTTCTGCCTTAGGCAGCTGCCTAGAGGCCCGCCTGTGGAACAATGGGGGGGGTACCTTTAAAGGGGTTATGGGGGATATATAGGGGTACCTTCAAAGGGGTTATAAGGGCACACATAGGAGTATATAAGGATATATGGGGCTCAGGGTTTAGGGACTAGAGTTGTTTCCTTTATTTTTCTGCTGAGCCAGTTTCAGAGTTGCAGGCTGCGTAGCATTTTCTGCCATCCAGGACTGGCATGCGGCTGTTCAGAAAGCTGCTGCGTGTGGGCTTCAAAAGTTTGTGAACAAGGTGGGCATTCGAAGATTACGCGCTCCATCTGGTAGTTTCCATAAATATGGAAACCCCAATGTAGACCCCAAAATGCTAACATCCTTTATATGGGGATCCCCAAAAAGGTATTTTGCGAGACTCCAAAACACTGAGCCGTGTATTCATATCTCCTTACATACGCCCGTATATCCCCTATAACACCTTTAAAGTTACCCCCCAACTTTGGGAAGCTCCCAAATCTGTATCTCGATATAGACCTGAATAATCCCTATATCATCCCAATTCAATCCCTATATAATCCCTATGTAAACCCTGTACCCCCCTTTCAAGGTTACCCCCCCCCAACTTTGGGAAACCCCCATCTGCCCAACATGCGCAAGGCTGGCTCTGATCCCGCAGCTTCCAAGGCCATTGAGGCAGCAAGATTGGGGATTAGGGTTTTGGGTTTAGGGATTAGGGTTTAGGGATTAGGGTTTAGGGTCCAGGGATTAGGGTTAGGGTTTAGGGATTAGGAGGCGGGATATCAGGGATTAGGGCCTAGGGATTAGGGCCTAGAGAGTAGGTGGACCCCCTCGTCCCGGTAATAGTTGTTATAAGGGATAATGGGATTAGTTTTTTTTGGGTTTAGGGTTCAGGGTTGGGGGTTTAGGTTATAAGGGATAATGGGATTAGTTTTTTTGGGTTTAGGGTTCAGGGTTGGGGGTTTAGGCTTTACGTTGGGTGGACCTCCCCTCCTAAAGGATGGATGAGACGCTTACAATACATGAGCTATAGTCTCAACTCCGTCAAGGGGGTTGGGATGATATAGGGAAGCATTGTAGGGGCTATTATGTAGCTGTAGCGTGACTGGGGATACTAGGAGTTCAGACTATGGCTCACATGAGCTGACATGAACTGCCCCAGGCCAAGTCACCAAGTTACAGCTGTTTTTGCCTGCTCCGGCGAGGCCTTCGCCGCTCAGACTTTGCGTGGTGACCGAGCCGGGCTAGCGGCGTTGATAGCTGCACTTGAGCCAGAGACCTGCTTTGAAGTTCAAGTTGGCTCATGCAAGTGTACAGTCCCCCTCTAGTAGATAGAATATGGCTTTGGATATATGAAAATAAGATCCCCATATACCCCATATTCTATGTACTTGAGGGGGACTATACATGTTTGATCCGGCAGAGCGAACCTGGTCAGTTTTCACCCTGCAATACCCCCGTAATACTTCTGTATACGATCCCCTGTGTAACCCCTTGGATGCATTCAAATCGAGCAAAGCTCAAAAGGCGAGACCAGGCTTCACCCACCTGGCGCCAAGCGCTCGGGGCCCTGGTGTGGGAACCCAGCTTTTTACGTGAAGGGGATATAGGGCCTATATGGGGATGTATATATACATACATGAATACATATATATATATATATGTATAACCTCAATGGAGAATCAAATGCAAAAGAACATGGAAGATGACATGGAAACTGGCATTGCCTTTTTAAGTTTTGTGTAGAACTGTGCCCTAGCCTTTCAGCTCACTAGCGCAATCTATGCATCAGCGAAAGAGTTGGCGTGTGCAGGTAAGGGCCGCTGTCCAGACTGATTCCGCCCGCCCCGGTGAGCTAACAGTGAAGGCCTTCTTGCAGCATCGTGGGGAGGCCTCCAGCAGTGTGTTTTTGAACCTGTTCCTGAAGGTAGCGGCGACCAAAGCAATTGGCTCGGGCCCCAGCTACCAAACAGTTTGATGGGAGACTCTCTCGAGCGTATCTTGTAGAAGTAGAAGCTCTATACTATATGGCAGAGGCCAAATGTAGTTTCAGTGGGACAGCTGGTGTCAGCAACCCCTGTTGTTTGGCTTGATGCTCTGAGCCATTGGTAATACCAACTCACAGTGCAGGCCGTGTAGGCCCAGAAGCACAACAGCGTGCGGAAAACGCCATGCCTAGTTGCCGACGGCAGCAGTGGAACTGAGGGCCTCTTTGCTAGTGCGCGATGGGGGCTGGCAAAATGCCTCGGCATCTGCGCGAAGCATGGGCCCGGACTACCGTGAGAGGCCTGGAGCTGTCTGTCTGAAGCACAGTCTTGGTGGAGTGCTAGACTCCGCTAGACACATGGTGATTTCCCTAAATAAGGGAACCCCAATATAGACTCCAAAATATTATAGTCCTTATTATGGGGACCCCCCAAATGGTACCCCTAATTTTGGGAAACTACCACATGTTTTTTGCAGGGCTGGCGCCCGTCGGCTGCTGCGGTCCAGGGATTGGTGTGAAGCCTTGGCAGATCTTGAGCGGCTCTGCCCAACTTGAGCCTATAAGCGGTCTGGGGATGACTTTCTCTGGTGAGTGAATACTCCGGAGTATATACCCAATCATACTATAATATATTACAATATACCCTACTATACTGTGATATATTAAGATATACTATAGCACACTATAATAGATATAATATACTATAACCTACTAAAATAGACCAGCATTCGGAGGCTCGGTCAGTGCGCGGTCAGGGCTGCCAGCGGGCTCCCGAGCTTTACAGCCTGCTTGGGGGCATGCGGGAAGCTGGGTTGCTGTTAAGGAATTTTATGTAAAGTTACTATACTGGGGAAACGATATTAATTACTACATATTATGGTAACTAAACTTAAGTTCCTTAGCAGCAATCCAGGAAGGCAAGACGATGGCTGGCAGCGCTCAGCGTTTTGCGTTCATTCGCACGCCTCCGGCTGCAGCCAAACGTTATCACTTTTGGTTCCGTTGTTGCCCGGATGCACCTGGCATGAGTAGTTGACTGAATCATGATACTACAGTAATTTCGATTTTCTTTTCCATTATCCCTATATTGCCCCAATATACTCCAATATACTATAATATGCTATAATATCGGAGGCCTGTGAGCAAGTTTTTGGGGTTGACTCCCTGGTTCTGTGCCGGGTCATTCCTACCCGTGCAAGGCAACAGCTGGATGAGAAAGTCCAAGTAGCCAGATGTTTTGAGGTCAGCGCCCTGGAGCAGTGGAAGCTGGCTATGAGCATCTATGAGGAGGTCAGAGAGGTCGCTGTTCCGCCAGACATGGTCCTACACAACTCTGTGCCTTGACATATTTTTGGGACAATGCCTGTCAATTTAGGTGAGATGGTCTGATTGCCGCATCAGCCAAGCCAAGGTCCTAAGTTCATTCCAACAACAGCTGGTCTGGGACCGCGCGCATAGCTTTTTGGATGTTGCCTTGTCTGGTGGCCTGCGGCCGACCATTGTTACCTACAGCACCGCGTGTGACTGGATGCAGATAGGACACCATTCTCTTTAGCTCTCACTTAGGCCAGCAAGAAGCAGTACGAGTGCCTGCGCCCGACTCATTCTTCGCTAAGGCATGTGTGGAAAGGCTGATCGCTGGATGGATGCGCTGGCTCTCGTGGCAGTGCTGCCAGGCTCAACGTTCCCAAGCAGAAAACATTTCACTGATTTTTGTCATGCTCTTCAGACCACCAGCTGAAACCAAATGTGGTCGCGATCGGCTCGGCTATTTCTGCTTGCCTCTTGCATGCAAGTCAAAAATCAACTTCCGCCAATTCGTTTTGCATGGTCTCTCTCTGCCCAGATAGATCACATGAATTGAGGTGCGAGAGGTGTAGCATGGCCGCTGGCCCTGCGCCTCCTGGATTGCCTCCAGCCCAACCTGGTTATGCACTCTGGTGAGCACACAGGAACTTAGTTCAAGTTTCTATATTGAGGAAACTATGTTGATTACTAAACATACCCATTATGGTAACTTTATTCAAGTTCCTGAACAGCAACCCAGCCATCCGTTGGTATACGCCTGGCCTAAGCTGTTAGCGACTGGAGCTGTTTGCAGAGAGAACTGGGTCAAGCTGAGTTGCTCATACTAGAGAAAGGGATCATTTTCTGCATATCAATTTCGTTCAAATTCCTTAACAGCCCAGAGAACAAGCAGCAGTCTTACCCCAAGGTTCAACGCAGCCTTAAACAGCTGCGAGAAGTCGGGCCAGTGGACACAGGCGCTGCTCTTGCTGTCCGGGTTACCTGTCTGGAGCCTGGCTCCTGACGAAATCACTTATAATTCTGCAATCAGCGCATGCGAGACTCTCGTCACCAGAGAGGTTTGTGCCGAAGCGCGGGGAGGTCAGCCTTGCATCGACTGTGCATGTGCGCTGGATTAAGGAAAGGTGGACAATGGCAGGAAGCTTTGCGCATCATGAGCATGATGCAGGACGAGACGCTTCAACCGGATGTCATCACGTGCCTCGGCCCGGTGCAAACTCACCAGCAAATCTCGCATTGCAGACATCTTCGCAGGTACAGTGCCGCGGTCAGTGCTTGTGAGAAGAAGGGGCAGTGGCAGGCGGCGCTGCTCCTGCTTTTTGCGACTCGGTTGCAAAGATGGTCCCTATTACAAGGATTAGATTATGTAGAGTATTGTAGGGTCTATATTGGGGTCCCCCTGTTTGTGTTTTCAGGGTGGAGGAGCCAAAGTGCGTTACCGTCAGGCTTAGCTTTGAACATGCAGGAATGTAGGAGCTCAGCCTGACGTGAAGCCCTGAACACGAAACCTAAGCAGTTCGGACTGTGTAGTAGTTTCCATTGTCTTCTCCATTCCTGTAGATCCCTATGTAATCCGTATATAACCCTTGAACGCTAAATCTAAGGAGTTGGAGGGAGCATCTGGTCGCGCAGACATGATTTTGGCCTCCTCCGCCATCAGCTCTTGTGAGAAGCGGAGTCAGTGCCCGGGTCATGTTAGAGTACAATGTAGTCCCGTGATTACTAGCCCCCCTTCCATTTCAGGGCCTTAATATTAGGATCCCTATTATAATCCTTATTACGGGGAGGGGGTGTATTAATCATGAGTCTACATTAGGGTTTGGGTTCCTCTGGGGAAAGGGATATAGGTCATATAGGGGATTCCATAAGCACATTTTTTGGGGACCTTGGGCCGAAAAATGGAAGAAATACATGGAAAGGGACATTGTGAATGAAATGGAAGCTGGGCGGATGTAGCAGTTCACAGGGTTGTGGTAGGTCGCATACATGGGGACCCCAATATAGGCACCAATGTATCAACATTCGTATTATGGAGACCCCTAAAAAGAGACCCCGATTTTTTTTTGAAAGCCCAATTTTACGCTGTTCTTTATACTGCGTGTTTTACCCCTGACGATGACCATCCCTGCAAGAGTGAAAAAACAGTTGCTCTAAACCCTGAACCCTGAAACCCTGAGGTGGACGATGGCGGTCTTCCTGCTGATGTCAATGTTGAGCTCCGGCTTGAAGGTCGCTTCCTGACCTCGCTGCATAGCTCAGGTGAGCCAAATCTAAACTCCTTAAAGGGGTTATAGAAGGGATTATATGGGGGACATTAGGGGACAACTATAGGAACTATTACGGTGGAGTACTAGGAGTTTACACTATAGCTCAGGTGGCCTTTCGCAGGTCTTCCTTGCAATCAACACCCTCCTTGGGTGGTTTTTGTGTGAATGACCCTCCAACTTGAGACCTGTGAAGGCAGATGGCATCATGTACAACTCTGCTATCAGTGCCTGTGAGAAGGTGCCTTGGATTTGATGGATGTGCTACGTAAACTCGGCTAGCTTTCAGTGCTATAGTCCCCCCAAGTAGATAGAATATGACTTTGGGTATAATATAATAAGATACCCATATACACCCATATTCTACTTAGGGGGGAATACAGGTCCTAGGTTCTTCCCAGAGCTCTGCAACAGCAGCGTCTTGCCCAAGCCATAAACTTTCCCATATCGTATCATATGTGCTTGAGCCATAAGGAGCGGTGGGAGATGGCTCTCTGGCTCTATGAGGATGCTAAGATCCAGCAGCTGGAGACTAATGTCCCTTGACAGAAACATTCGTACCGTAGGTTCGCACCTAGCTGTGCCGAAAGCGCAAAGCCAACTACTGCCCTTGCTGCAGTCTGTCCACGCTCAGACTGACATGACGCAGTAAGTGCTTATGTGGGGCCTCCAGTTGTTGTTGATGCAGCGCTGTAGGTGATTACCTTGTCTGCAACTATCAGCTCATGCGAGAAAGGCTGAAACTTGAGACCTGCGTGCTTCCAAATGTCTTGCGCGCTCATGGCAGTCTGTTGAAGTTGTTTCGACTTTGAAGGTGGTAAGTGGCGGCATGCACTCCAACTACTTCAAGATCTGACAGATGCAGAAATGCTGCCAAACATGGTCACTTTCAATGCGGCATTGAGCGCCTGCGATACTTGGCAGCCTTCGCTTCTGGCGTGTGTATCAGTGACATGCTCAGAAAGCATGGTTGCCGACCCTCCGATGCCTTGATGCTCCCTGAACCACCTGGCTTGGCGTAGGCACTGCTTGCATGGACCTCTAGGTATCCGCCCTTGACTCTGTATGCATTTGACAGCTTGCCAGCCTGGCCTGTTGTCTCGGGAATGGCATGATCGACGGCTTCTGGTTTTGGTGATTGGTCGCATGGTCTGTGAAGTTCACGCTCTTCAAATTTGAAGCTCAGGAGCGTTCCAGCCAGTGGCAAAGCTCCCTTTCGCTGCTGAACCAGCTACGGAACGCAGGGTTGCAACCGGACACCATCACCCTGCAGGTGATGACTGGTAGCTCGGCAGAAAGGCTCACACGTCGCTCATGGGACCTTGATGACTGTTGACTGCAAGCGCCTCATGCCGAGGTTTGTGCGAGGAGATAGGCTTGGGCGTTCTGTTGGCGGAGCTCCTCACTGAGGCAGGGCAGCCGGACCCTGGCTTTGCCCCTTCTGACTTGAGCTTTGCCTTCCTTGCTGTGGCAGGTGCAAGCGGTGGGCTGGTCAGATGTGACGATGGTGGCAAGAAAATCTGCCGGTCGTGAGCTTCATGCGGAGTGTAGGGCATGGAGGTGTGACCATTGCAGGTGGGAGTGGAGCATTTCCCTTCGCTGCTTTTCCAGTCATGGGTCATGCTTCCTCGTCATGTCCATCAGTAGAGCAACAAATACACCTTGCATGCCTCCCTCGGGCATTCGATGCCAACACATGATTTGAAACGAAGTGGCATGCTCAGCACTTGCTCAGTGACGAGCTTGATAGCTTCGGGCCGAGCAATGTGATGGGCATCACACTGCAAGCTGCCCAATGCGAATGAAGCGGGATCTTGCTGGCAGTGCCTGCCTTGTTGCTGGTTCCATAGCTCTCCATTGCAGCCAATGGACCGCTGAACACGGCACTAGCTGCTCATACTCACATTGGCAAAGCTGACAGTTTTTTTTGGGTGTTGTTGTTTAGTGCGGCTTGGTGATGATAGGGCTTTGCCAACTTCACTGGCCAGAGCTTCTAAAAGGGCCTACTGAGACTAAGAGCCAGGTGGAAAGTGCAAGATAGTGCAAGACCGAGAGTTAGAATTCCGAAGGGGCGAGTGCAACTAGAGGGGCGCGTGATACCCGATCGGTCGGCTCTAAACATTCTAAACCCTTCGCCAAGACTCTCACAGTTCACGTGTTGTTTTATTGTGAAAAATAGTGGTAGAGCGAACAAATAGAAACCGTGATGTGGGTCCTCAAGGCAGGGCGGAAGCGACAGGTGTACGTCCTTACTTCGGGGTGTTACTCTATGATACGGATGTGCGTATGCAGCTGCATGTGAGTAGCTTGAGGTATGGCATGTGCTGCGGAAGCAGCACAGATCAGTCCAAAGCGTTTACACGGACTATCCGACAACTCGGAAAGCACGGAGAATGGCAGAAGAGCTTAGATGTGTTGGAAGATTTCCGCCAGAGTCGTTGTAATGGTGCTGTGAATGCTTACAGCGCTGCAATCACAGCCTGTGGTCGTGGAGAAGAGTGGCAAAGAGCCTTGCAGCTGCTCACGGCCCTGCATGGAATCACTCAGCCAAATGTTGTTGCGTACAGCTCTGCAGTTAGCGCGTGTGAGAGAGCCTCAGAGTGGCAGCATGCCCTGGTCCTTTTGCACATGGCCGGAAGGCAGGCAGTGGATGCGGATGTTATCATGTACAACGCTGTGGGAAGTGCTTGCCAGAAAGGGACGAGTTGGCAACGAGCAGCCCAACTTTGTGAGGTGCTAGCTGGCCAGCGTTTGGAACCAACAATTGTTTCGTACAGCACCGTCCTCAGTGCTTATGCGAGGGCAGGCTGGTGGCAATTGGCTTTGAGCACCTTGGCGGACTTGCCTTTGCTACGCCTGCAAGCAAACGACGTTGCGTATGGGGCAGCGCTCAGTGCCTGTGAGTCAAGCTCCTCCTGGAAGGCAGCTTTGGAATTGCTCGCAGAGATCGTATGTGGGAGCCTCCGCATGAACCTGATCATCTACAACACTGCAATCAGCGCCTGTGAGAAGGCAGGACAGTGGCAAGCTGCCCTGCGACTCCTCTCCGACATGTTCCCAATGTTGGCCCCTGACGAGATAAGTTTTAACGCTGCCATCAGTGCCTGCGAAAAAGCAGGCCGGTGGGAATGGGGCTTGGAGCTTCTGAGCCAGCTTGAGCCTTGGAGGCAGAGTTGTGCAGAGGTGTGTGAAGTATGCAGCAATTTGTTGTCCCTACTGCCCACCGAGGACCGAAACCGGCTACAAGCATCAGTGGTCTCGTGCAGTGCAGCAATCAGCGCCTGTGAGAAGGGCAGCTGGGACTCCTCCATAGATTTGTGGTACCTAAAGCTGGTATACACGTTTACTTCTGTGAGTCAGATGCACGTCTGAGGAAGCGCATGGCTGCAGGCAATGTTGCTTCTCAGCATAAGCCAGGAACAGAAGCAAAAGTTCCTGGGCTAAAGACTCCAGAAGGAGGCAATGCAGGACATGGCTACTGCACAACCAGCTGCGCATCCTTTTTCTGGGTTCAAGCTGGCAGCATGCATATGCATGTTTGTTGAGGCTTGATGCAATTGCCTACAGTGCGCTGGCAAGTGCGTGTGCTCGGGGTGACAGCTGGCATACGGCCTTGTATCTCCTTGCAAGTGCTCGCCAAGCTTGCACTGGCCTGGACCGTGTCGGGGATGAAATTTGCATGCGCATCTCGAGTGGCTTTCAGTTTTTCGGCATTGCCAAGACTACTGCGCCGTTCCAAAAGTTCGACCCACTCTCTCAAACCAGCTGATCTGTCCAACTGGGCGCAGCAAGAACAACACCTCCTCCCCGTAGACTCCTAACACTGAGGCTTG
>CAJNIZ010044210.1:5428-22513 GCA_905231905.1 Symbiodinium pilosum | reverse complement strand
TTGTAAAACGATAAGAGTAAAAATGAACGATAACGGCAAAACCTTGTAAAACGATAAGAGTAAAAACCAACGATAGCAGGATTAAGGGTCATTTAGATGGGTGGGGGGTTTTCATCACCCCTCACATCTACATGCATTTCGAGAAAAAAAGAGCGACAGCAGGGACAAACAATCGGACTTGGTTCCTGATTGCGTAACAAGTTGAAAGGGGATGCAGTATGAGCCGCTGCACATTGCAGGCTGATGTTCGCACTTTGACAGCAGCTCTCTCCAGTTTGGACTGGGAGAAGGACGGATGGTAACATTCCTTTTGGCGCACAAGCATGTGGATTGATCTTCGAACATCTAGCAGGCGGCCAGTACTGAACCTTATGCAGATCTTGGCTTGACAGCAGGAAGGTCGTATCAAGCTGGAAGGAAGAGTGACCCGTATGACACGGGGAATTTCCGACTCCTACCTGTACAGAGGACGCTTGTGCGTGGACACGAGCCGTGGCCCTTTTTCGTCGAGCCCGCGCCGCTGCGTTGGACCCGGACAACGTTCCCTGACCAAAGGTGTTTTTGCAGCTTGGCATGGGAGTTCAGTCCTGAAAGTCTGCGGCAACTGAGGTTTTCTGCTGTTCCACTATCAGCATCTGCCGGGACCGTCCTGGCAAAGCCTTCTGAGGCCATTCAAAGTTAATGTGGCTTGCGCAGAGGAGCCCTGGCGCTGGGCTTTGCAGTGCTTTTCGCTGCTTCATGGGCGACGCCTACAGACCGGCGACGTGGCGGTCGGCACGGCAGTGAAGGAGAGATTCAAACAGGGTGCAGCTTAGGTGGATCATTTCAGATCGGTCATATGTTGGGAGAGCTTGGAACTGCAGAATTTGCAGTTGTCGGGTGGGTGCTGCTGTGCATGATGATGAAGATGACGACGATGATGATGTCGTAGGACTCTTTCGGTTCTTTTGCTGTGTCACAGAGAAGGCGGTGCAAGGCAGAAGGATTCAAAGTTGCTGGTGAAGCCGCCATGCTTTCAGAGGCTTTCGAGCTGAACTCGAAATGGACCCCAGCCTTATCACTGCTGGTGGCGGTCGCAAGCAAAGGTCTTCGGCAAAGTTTCTTGGGCGGAAAAGGTGAACAGGTTCAGAGCCTCTGCGACGTGCTGCGCTCGAAGCGAGCTCTTGCTCAGGTGCGGCTGCAAGCCTTGCTGCTTGTGGTGCGGGCGGGCAGGTTGCTTGACGCTAATGTTCCCGTCAGCGCTTTGGCATTTAGATGCGGAAGGCGGCTCTCCGAGCTTGAGCTGCTGTGCTCAGGTTTCATCGTGGCAGCAGAGCATTCTGTTGAATGGCCAGAGCGCTGCGGCTGCAGTGGCTGCTTGCGGCCGAGGCTGGTAACAGCTCATAGCTGACAGTCTCTTTATTCACGCCATATCTACGCACATGTCCTTCAGATCAGGGAGAAAGGATGGGATATACTGGCCTCAAGCGCAGCTAGCATACGCAGATGAGCTCACGCGGCATCAATGGTTGTCACAGCATGTCACAGCGGCCAGGGTCAGCGGAGCTCTTTAAAGGCTTGCTGCATGGTGTGCAGCAGAGAAAGATTCATGTCAGACCTGTTGCAAGGCGCTGCTTGGCAGTTGGCACTGTCAATCGCCGCAGCCCCCTACGCCCCGAAGCCGGGCGTAGTCGAGGCGAGCGAGGCGGGCGAAGCTCGAAGAGCAGCAGAGCGTTGCGTGAGCTAGAGTGTAAACTCCTTAAAGAGGCTTATCTAGGGGATGCTATAGGGGAGCGTTATATGGGGCTTATTAAGGGGGATGCTAGGCTTAGACTCGCTGAAAGGCTCCATCCTGACAAGGTGCGCGTAACTCTCAACTCCGCGAGCTCCGGCTAAGAATGAAGTGGAGATTGTGACTACACGTGGCTGCAATGGCAGACATGATCCTCCATTGCTGGTGCCTCCCTCTCAGCTATACAGCTAGACTTCATCCGTACGACTCTGATCCTTTTCTGTCTCTGTATCTGTACCTCTCTCTCTCCTTCTCTGCCCTTCCCTGTCCTTCTTTCTCCCTTCATCGGTACGCGCCTTCATGTGCCTGGTTTGCAGGCTGCTCCTGCTGCCCCCCGCTCGGTGTCCCGTTGCACTCCCTTGCGTAGACTAGTCAGCAACAGAAACGAAAGCTTTGTCATAGGCACTCGACAAGCTCATCGTGAATATCGTTAGTGTGGAGTCATCATGTTCAGGTTTGGATTGCAATCGCTCATGGCTGCGTCTTCCAGTGTCCAAGGATCAGCACCGTCGAGAGGGCAAGGCTGTGGCAAACTGCCGTGAAGATCTGGCGCGGGCTGCCCAGCAAAAGTGTGGTGCCTGACATCATCTCGCACAACTCGGCTTCTTGGGTTGAATGGTGGGATGCCCACTTGAAGCAGCCCCATTGCCTCCTTCACAAGCCTTGCACATGGAAGCATTGCAAGAACAACGAGGTAGAAATATTCTTCAACCAACTGCAGGGTCCCTGCCTCCATTTTGTTCATCGGGCCGCTAAGTGCAGGTCATTGCGGCCTTGGTGCGGGCTTGGGAAGTTGCCTTGGTGGTTCTACTGCAGCTACACGCCCGTCCAGGCTCCTCTGGGCCTTTGGACTGAGACATGCGGGAGTGTATCTTGAAAAGATGCGCTGCTTTTCGTAGGGCTTATAGTTTATGAGGTTTGGGATGGGATACGGGTGTCAGGCTTTTTCCTGCTCCCTTCAGATAAGTTTGCGCAGAGGCGGCACACACCGATCCTCATGCTTGAGCAGCGGCCAGGTTTTGCCATGTTCGAGGAGCAACTTCTGGTATGCTTGCAGGCCTAGTGGGCCTCAACGCGGCTTTGCGCAGCTTGGCGCAAGGAGCCCAGTGGCTGCTGGCCCTGCAACTGGTGGGAGCATCGAGGCGCAGCCCAGCCCCATCCTGCATGTCCATATCAATCCAGTGCAGGCAGGAGGTCTCGCGATGTCTTTATTCTGCAGTGATCTCTGAAGGCGCCAAACTGCTGCGATCTCATGCATCACCTTCAATTCGCTCATGGCGGCCTGCGAGAATGGCACCCTGGCAGCCAAGCCTTGCAAGTGAGAAGCAATGGCAGAAGGTATATCAAGTCAGGCACGCTGGACAATCAACAACCTCGCAGCGTCAGACAAGAGTCCCGTAGTGCCTTCCTCTTTTTCTTACTGTTGTGACGTGACTGCCATAGGAGGGCCATTTTGAGCAGAGAGGCCATACAGAATCCCGAGTCCGGTCGCCTTCACTGTCCCACGGTCATGTCTAATTACTTGCAGGGGTCGCTGCAGGGGCAGCCGTGTAACAAACCCCATTAAAGAACATGGGGAGAGTCAGCCCTTGGCTAAATCCTGGGAGTTGGAAGTGGCAGCCCCAGACTAATGCTTCGTGATTAGGATGTATTCGTAGACAGCAGATGCGGGATGATCCGGGAACGTATTGTTACTGGCACTGAAATTTCAATTCCATGTTTGTTCTTCGTTGAGGACAGGGGCATGCCGCCAAGCAAACCTCACCTTTTATGGAGGGGGTTCATGGCCGTTGAGAATGGCCATGGCAGTATAGAAGGCCAGGACATGAGGCGGAAAAGGAGGGTCCACAAGAAGTTGGCAACCTGTGTAGCATAGATGACATCATTGTAGGTCTCCCTATCGGCTTGCAAGCTCACCTGCCAAGATGGACAGTGGCAAGCAGCTTTGAAGCTACTGAAAGAGCTGCCGGAGCACAGATTGCTGTTTGGATGCAGTTGGCATTGGGCGCATAAACAAAGCTCATTGTGGGCTCAAGACTTTGTCAGGCTACGGGATGAGGTGGGCTTCAACACTGCCATCAGCGCTTCTGAGAAAGGCACGCCGGACCCTCTCTATCCTAGCTTGGGCAATTCCAGCATTCACGGGCATTCTCGCCAAGTACTTGACTGATCCTTGCTTATCCTTCAAGCTCCATCCATGTAAGCTGTATGCTCGCCATGCTCCGTCGTGTCATTCCGGCAGCATGGCGTAGCAGGAGCCACTGCAGCCGTGGCAAGTTTGTCGGTGTAGTCGTCTGAGGGTGCCAGCAGCATGAGAGCAGTCTTTGTCATCGTGCCAGCGGCAGGAGTAGTAGGAGGACGAGCCAGAGTACTCGCAACCCATGTGCTTAGCGCACAACCACTTGTACATGGTTTCAAGGTTTACTAGTTGTAATTAGGATTGAGTGGTTCAAGGGCTTTGCGGTCTAGAGGTTCTCAGGTTAGCTTCGGTTTCTAGTCTTGGAGGTGTTATGAATTCGGAATTTCAGATTTTAGGTTTGCAGTGCTCCTCTTTCTGGTATCCAGCTATCTGCAGAGGCCAGGCGCAGATAGGGAATCTAAGGTTCACTGCTTGCGGGCTTTTGGTTGTTGCTGCGGCTGCTGCATGGTACTGGTGAGTGCTGTTGTGGTGATGATGGTGAGTGGTGACGATGATGTTGTCGTTGATGATGATGGTGGGTGGCGGGTGGCGGTGGCGGTAGGGGGTGTGCGGTGGGGGTGGTTGTTGTGGATAGGAGAGATGCAGCCTGGTTTCAGGCTCGCGGTGGACAGTCGCGTCATACCTCTTGAATGCTGCGGGGCGACAGATAAAGGCACCTGAGCCAAAACTTGCAGGGAATGTGCTGGCATCCCAGAGCCGTACAGTCAGATGATGTGTGCGTCTTTGCTTCTTGTCCATGACGTGATTAGGCTCAGGAGCAGGCAGGTATGGAGGAAGCAGCAGTCGCCAGCCTGTTGAAGCACAGCGTGGTCTGATGTTGATTGATGCCGAGCAGTTGGATCCAAGGCAGATGTGCTGAGCTTCGGCTCCGTCACAGCCGCTTGCAGGAAGCGACACTATTGAATTTGCAATGCGTTTCAGCTGCCCAATGATTTCCCCCTACCTGACTTGCACTGTTGCATCGTACCTGTATGCAGAACACCAGACCGATGGCAAACTGCGGTCAGTGTATGCAACGCGATGCATGTGGCGAAGGCTGGCACTCAGTTTGGTAGTCAAGCACAAAGCAGCCTCTGGCAAATCCAGAAATACTCTGCAGCTACGCTGCTAGCATCTAGTAACTAGTAGCTTTCCGTTGCCTCAGGTAAAGATGGACGTTGTGGCTTGCAGCTCCTCGTCATGAACTGAACAGTTCCAGGACAAAGTAGGCAAGATTGAGGTGCTGGCTTGTTCAAGATAACGCCATAATAACATGCAATTCCTGTCGCTCTCCCCGAGCAATGCGCTAAATTTCATGTGTTGATTACTGTGTTGGGAGAAGCTGAAGACTTTCAAACGGCATTGCAGCGCTTTGCAGTTCCACATCCAGGTGCCATCCTCAGCGCGCTTGGCAATGGAGGAAAGTGGCAGCGAGCTGCACACCTCCATGCGAGCAGTGGTGCACTGTGGGAGGAGGACTGCAGGTCTGGGACGGCTGAGGCTGCGGCACGTCCAGTGCAGTTGGTAGCCAGCTTCCCCACGAGGAGTTGCCTTACAATGCGCTGGCATGGGCTGTTGCGCAAGGGGAAAGGCAGCCTCGAAGGACTGCCATGCAGCCTGCATGCATCATAATGGACAACTCGGAGGAAGTGTATCAAGCTAGCTAAGTAAAGTTGCTCAGGTGATCCACCGGAAACGAGCTCGCCTCCTCCAATGAGATTGCCTTTTGCAGACACCTTTGATGGAAGAAGCCTACAGGAGAGCATTCGCCATTTCGATGAGCCGGACGAGCAGACTATCAGGAATCATCTCGTACCGTTCTGGTGCCGGAGGGCATTCGTCGGGATGCCAGGCTGCATGTCCCAATATGTGCCGCCGTCACAACACCGGGCACGGAGGCCTGCGTCGTGCCAACGCAATCCTACAGATGAGAAGATGGACAAGTGTGACATCAGCTTTCTACTCCGCAATGCCTGTGCCGGCAGTGTTCCTACGATACGCAACCCAAAGTTCAAATACCATGCAGTCTTAGCTCATGCCGAAGAACAAAAGTTGGACACAACTTCAATGCTCCCTCGGTGGACCATTTCTGGGTGTGAAGGATGTGTTCTTAGCTCGCCATGGTCAGATGGTCAGCTCGTCTGTTTTGGAGAAATGCAGATGACCGTATGCAGAGAAGGGGAATGTGATCATTATTCATACTATTATGATCATTAATACTATCATGTTTGTTGCTACTAGTATTGCTCGTATTATGCCCCATCACTCTGCCAGCCGATGTGGCCACACAAGTCACAACCTGGGCCAGCATTGGCCTCCCTGAGTGCTTACGTGCGTGCTTATTGCCAGAACTGGGTTGCTGCTAAGGAGCTAAGTTAGCATGATATGGGTATGTTGTAAAACTTGGTTTCCTTATCATAGGAATTCTAAAAAAGGTCCACAAAGAGTATATTCCTGGGTCCGAAGCAGCTTAAAGTGACAGAAAACGCGCTAGCACCAGGATTCCTATCAACATTCAACAATCCTCTAGACCCCAAGTTTCCAACAACTGAAGCGCATGCATTGCCTGCATCTTCCCCCAACCTTTGCATAGCCTTATCCCCAACTTGTCTTCAGAACCCTCATCGGTGTAACTGTTTTGAGTTCATCGTATGCGGTTTCCTTGCTTGAATATGTCAACTTTCTTCCCAACATCGAACTCTGGCCTAAACTTGGTGATTTGTTCCTCATGGTCGGGTTTAGTCACATCAAAGTGTTTGGAGTCTGCTGCATCACAGTACTGTAGAACATGTCTAGCTTAGGTTCTGGTGGGATTGCAGGCAGTGGGGCATTCAGTTCTCGCGCTTAGTAGTGGCAAGTGGATGGACCGCAGGGAGGATTACAGTTTGCAAGTGGGCATGGACCCTGCAAACTTTATCGAGGAAATAGTCAGCTAAGCTGCAGCTTTTGCAGCTGTTGAAAGGTCCTGTAGGCTAGTTTTCTTGAAGGTCAGATCGTTAGGTCGCCTGGTCTCCCTGCAGCTTCCTGCGACTCAAAGCTTTGGCCTGCGCTGGCCGTGACTTCCTACCCCAGCAAGCACACAAGCATCCCTGCAGCCATAAACAGAAGTCCTGTGACCACCCACAGAGTGTACTGCTTGGCTGGCTACATTCCCTGCCTCAAATTCATCAAGGCGCAGGCGGCTTGCGTTGGCCTAGTCGCACCGGCAGCGCGCCGGGTTTCACTGCGCAAAAGATGGCCCTCCCTCTCCAGATGAAGCAGGTTGAGGTGCAATTTGGAGCTTTGCCTTTGAGTGTCTGACGTCCTGTGCCTCTTGCCAGGCCAAACTCGGAAAAGCGGTGGAGACTGTCAAGCGGTTACTACATGCAGAGAGAGTGCCGCAGTTTGCAGGTCTGGCTGTGTGCGTATGCAGGGACCTTGCAGAGCCATGTTCTGATTTCCAGGCAATGTCCACCACCAGTACGAGGATAAGTACTTGCTCGTGGAAAGAGTAACGTGCTTGGCAGCCGCATCCCAGCTGTGCCTTGCCCGCCTTTGGCCAATATAACCCATACATAAATACATACCCTATTTATAATATAGTAACTATAGTAGTTTCCATTTTATGTTCCATTATTTCTATATTATGCCAGCATCGTTTACTCCAATACTTGCGTACCAATGCCCACTGATTCTGGCTTGTTTGGACGTGAGAAGTCCCATTCAGACTTCCAAGATGAGCACAAGATTAGCCTGGCTGGTATTGTTGCATCTGAGACCAGGCTCCCTCTGAGACGACTTAGACACTACATCTAGGTTTAGTGCCTACAAGGCACCGGAGTAAAGTCTCCGCGTGCGTAAATACCGGTGTCACATGCAGCTGCATCATGAGTGAAATGAAATCCGAGGACTAGATAGGGGCTGCAGATGGAAGAGATGGACAAGTTTAGTCTGCAAAGAAAGTCCCAAATGCATACTTGAACATGACAAGCCAGATCATGCTTTTTCACGGCAAAGGCCTGGGGCCTGGAGGGCTAGCAGAGAGCCAACAAGGTGAGGGCCTGTAGGTTCAAGATTTACGAAAGCACCGGACCATAAACAAAAGTTTATGGGGATGCGTATGACCTTTTCACCTGTTGAAATCGAAAAGGAGCTGTCTTGGCATGCTTGGACTCACACACGAGCACCTTCAGACGATGCGCAACTGGGCTGCGGAAGGACTTGGGTTGAAACCTTCAGTGAAAGGGTAGTTTCCCCCAAAAGGGGGAGCCAATATAGACGCCAATATAATTTTGTCCTTATTATGGGGGACACCGAAAAGGTACCTCTAATTTTGGCAAACCTCCACATGTTCCGACAGCCCGCACTTCGGCTTTTTCTCAATTGGCATTTCGTGCGATGAGGGCTCGTGCAAGCGCAGACATCACAGCTTGGAAGGATCTTCCGTGTCGTTGCGGTTCAAGTCCAAGGCCTCGGGGTAGCGATGCCCCACATTTCCAAAGACCAGTCCAGTAGCCCTGATGCCACTTGAAGCTTGAACATCTGAGCGACTGCCTTCATTATCGTATATGAGCCAAGGTCAGATATACATATACCGACGTGAACAAAACCTTACTAAAACCATAGGCCCCCCCCAAGACGATACCTGCAAACGGCAACTTATACGAATCCCACCCAAAAGCAAACATGTGGGGTATCCAGGCGAGGGATCTTGCAAAACACTGCAACACGGTAGGTATAACCACCGCAGTGTGCCAAAACCTTGTAAAACGATAGGAACATATAGGAACTTTCCAAAAAGCAATACGTTTATGTTTTATTTAGCCGCTTATTAGTAAATTATGCAGGTGCTCATATGCTTCAGTAATTGCAGCTTTCTCAGCCAAGCACCGATGGTTGCTGCCAGGAAGCCTGCAGTTTCTTGAGGGAGGAGACCCGAGAAGAGGAGGACCCGAGGCGAGAGGGCTTGTCTAAAGGTTTAGGGTTTAGAGTTCAGGGTTTAGGGTCTGGAATGTAAAATTGGATGAATGTGAGCAAGATCACGCAGGAAGCACGTGGAGGAACGAAGCATCGGTGGAATGGTGCGGAGCGCGGTGACTAGCAAGGCTTGAGCGACCTGTTTGCTTCAAGATGCTTCAATCATGGCATGTAGGTAGCCACTTGTGTTCAAACCCGTAAGGTAGCCGCCTAATCTTGATTCTCCCGCCTCTGTGAGTATCCTTGTAGATCCAAGCTGCATGCTGCCGTAGTTGTTTCAGGCTTCTGCCTGAACAGCCTTGCAACGAGTTCACCAAAATGGGCGCTGGAAATCACGCAAAATCAGACCCATCTGCAAAAAGCATCAAACCACACATTTCAAACAAATGCAACAAGGGAGGTCTAAAAGGTAGTTCTTGTGTCTGCTCTCGTTACCATTTCGCAGCATGGCGTTTTAATCTGAGCCTTGTGTCACCAAATCTGCGACAGGTTCGTGTATTGTGGGTAGAGAATGGGATGGAGTCGTAGTAGTTGCCCTGCTTCATCCTCGTGCCTGTTTGCAGCATTCCACCATGCGGTCAGGTTGTCACGAAGATCACAGAGTACTTCTGGCAGTTTGAGGCTTCCTATTCTTTGGAAGCTTTTCGCGGCTGGGTTGCTTTTAGGGACCTTACATTAATTTCCTATAATCAGGAAACATAAGGAAACGCTATTATTTACCATGTACCCATATTATGCTAACTTATTTAACCATAATATGGGTATAAAGTGATGATAGGGTTTCCTTACTATCGTAACTGATTGTCAGTTCCTTAACAGCCACCCAGGTGGGGTTGGATCGGACTCCGCAGATCGGCTGGTTCTTGCCAGCTACACAGGGGCCACGGAGCTCAAGACCACCACCAAATCTCCTGCCCCACATCCAGAAGCAATTGGGTTGCTGTTGAGGATCTTAAATGAAGTTACTATAATGGAGGAGCCATATAAATACTATACGTACGCATAAATTATGGTAGCTTAGCATAATTACTCTCTATATATATATATACACATCTAGGTTTATATATGTACCCAATATGGTAAGTTTTTTAACAGCAACTCAGGCAAGGGTTCCAGCAATCAACCAGGAAGTGAACATCACCTGGCTCGTCCAAGCTTTAAGCAGTGAACCGGTGACGCCTCAATTCCAAATCAATCGGACTGGCGCTGAATCTGGGTTGCTGTTAAGGAATTTAAATTCAAGTTACCATAATCGGTATATATAGTAAAGTAATAGGGTTTCCCCATTGTAGTAACTTGAGTTACAAACCAGGAATGCAAGACCCCACGGAGGAACCCGGAGGTTCAGAAGGCGGTTGAACACTTCAACTCCTTTGCTTATTGGACACAATATGTGGTGGACTACTTCCACCACCTCCGAACAGTTCAGCCTCGAAAGCCTGATGAAAGCACTTTCTGTACCGATTCAATCTTTGTGCCCATTCTTCCGCTCATGTTCAATGACGCTTGACTGCAAGGATGGCTGAGCGATTGGGACTTGCAGAAATGCCAGTTCAGACATGCAGAACCATGTAGTCGAAATGGCGTCTCTAATCCATGGCTCCTTGCAGCTGATGGCTGCGCACTCTTGACAGTAGCTATGTCTGCCGGCAACTTTAGTTGTTCGCCAGCTGGCCGCCAGCAAGCATTTTGGCAGTAAGGACAGCGCCACGGCGCAGGCTGTGCGAGAAGCCCCGCCCGCAGGCAGCAGACATTTCAACTCTGCTGATGTGTAAGGCGGCAATGTGCTCTCAATAGCAGGACCTACAATGCATGTGAATCTCTGCCATGCAAGACTTTTGGTATCGTCTTTCTACGAACACTTGGCAGCACAAAGCCGAGCAAGCAAGTTCCTGGATCCGGAGGGCTCCTGGCCGTTCTGCAGTCGAGCCATCCAGAACAAGGCAGCAGGGCACAGAGACTCCCATGTTACCTCTGATAGTGCTATATGACTACTTTACTATACTCCTAAACTAGGCTTAAGATACCCATTATGATAAGAGAGAAGCCTCTGCAGGTCCTGTGCTGTCTACCGGAGATGGGAACTGCTTCCTGGCAGAGGAGCTCCGATGCCTGAAGGACCGCTGCACCTCACCGCGGTCGGTTATTGACTTAAGACTGGGTAGGCTCCTGGGATATTTAATATTTTCCCTAATGGCTTTAATGGGGGACCCTATGTATTACTATTTTTCAAAGGGTGGGGGGGGGGCTCAACCCAGAAAACTACAACGGGCACTCCTTTTGAAGGAGCATCGGAGCAACGTCGACATCGCGTTCCCAGCAGCTGATGGTGACTCGGACAGTGAACTTTCTGCCTGAGACAGGGGAGAAGATGGAAGAAGCTTTGTCCACTGCCTTGCCTAAGCCCTAAGCCCTAAGCCCTAGTTTCAATAAATAGGGAGACCCCAAAATGGGACCTAATATATACCCAAAAACTTCGTCCACTGGCTTGCTGACCTAAGGTCTTGTCAGGGCGGCGGAAATTAGCACAGCGGTTGTCCTGCTTCACAGCCGCGATGTGTGTGACGCGTGGAAGAAAACTATGGAGTATGTGGAAGGCCGGCTGCTGTGAGCACGAGGAGTTTTGATATTTCTAGGCATCCGAAAGCTGTCGTTTGTATGAGCAACTTAACCACCCCCAGACAAGGTAATATCCACTATCAAGTGACATTGCCAGATGTCCACCACACACGACAGTGTAATGCCCGCGCACATCAGGCAGCCCTGGACTAAATTTGTAGTATATCCCTTAATCGGTCCCCCCGAAACCCTATATAGTCCCCTAGTCCCCCCAACCTAAATTTAGTCCGTGGGGACCCTTAATTTACCTTAATATACTATTATACTTTATACTTTATACTACAGTAGTTTCCATTTATTTTCCATTATCCCTAGAGAGCCCCAATATATACCCTATATATTCCCTATAATTAGAATCCCAGTATATACCCTATAATCCCTATATAAGCCCCAAAGGCCTTTGATAACGGTGGCAAGGCATGCTCCGACAGCAGCTTTCAGCTGCGATTGGTAACGAGATCGGCCCGGCCGAATTTGCAGCCTACATGCAGTTCCACTACAGGAACCTTGACCAGAAATGGGCCATTTAGGGTTTAGGGTTTTAGGGTGTAGGGTTTATCCAGATGCCAGGAGAAACTGTAAGACATAATGTGATAGCATACATGGATTCGAATTGGTTTTGGGCTGTTGGCATTATAAGCAGGTGCCTAATCAAGCTTCGTTGTTTTCTTTTTGACGCGGATTGTAGTAGAGCTAAGTATTTAACTAAATCGGGGCTGTCAGACTCGAACGTACTGTGAAGCTTTCTTGAAAGGGCTTCGCAGGTGCCATTAATTCCATATGCAATTGCGGATTTGATAATTGTACATTTGCTCGGGAGACCATGGCACGAAGGCGTACGGTAAAAACTGCCACTCAAGGCAGAACCCTGGGCGGGAGACCGCGGAAGGTTTTTGGGGACGCGTTTCCTTACTCACTTGTTTACAGGAAAAGCTTTCGCTGTCTGCTTGCCAGTCCAAGGAAATTATTCCTTGACAAGTACCAGCCAAAGCAGCCTCTTTGATATGCACCAAGAGTTTTCCCGAGCAACCACGCGCATGTTGTGCTCGACGGCTCCTGCGGAAAGGTTCTGCTTTCCGGTGAGACGCTCCGAGAGACATGCTCCCGAAGGGACAATTAGTTTAGACGAGGAAGCCACGGGCTTGATAGATGGTGGCAGCATTCGCTCGCCTGTCGCTTCTTGATTGGCATCAGGCAGCAGCACGTGAGGCATGTGCATGAATATTCGATGATATAAGGATGTCGGCTCCTGTGGTTTCCTAGCACTGTTGGTGAAGTTGTCGTTGGCTGTCAGGTAACCATTTCGCAGTGCAGCAGCAATCCAGTGGCCATGTCCTTTGACCTCAGCGCGTCGACCACCGTCACCTTCAGCGGCCAGGTACACCTGCATGGGTGGCTTTCCCACAGCTTCTCAGGGCAGAACGGCTGTAACCTTTTCCTGACATCGAGGGCGAGGCAATTTAGCTCCATGGTGGTGCTGGTGGGTCGGGTCACTTCGGCGACCACCTTCGACCCCACATATGCGGCCATCGTCCAGAATAAAGATGAGCTTAGCATACCCCTGGAGCTCTCTGTCATTCCCACACCGAAGGAGTTCAAGGACGCAATCGCTTCGCTATCACCGGAACAGCAAGCGTTCGCAAAAGCCTTCCGTGCAGCTGGCATTTGAGTTCAGTTATGCATTTTTTTTGCTTTCGCGGGACGCAGGTTGCCCTAGTCAATGCCCACAGCCTGGAAAGCTTCGCCTACAGTCTAATGTTTTGTATTACGGGTTGGCTCTTCGCCCTCAATGCTGAGGCCATGCAGCTTGAAAGCACGCTGTTCGGTGTTGCCGTCACCTGGCGACTTTTCCTCATGTTTTGGAATTGTGATTTCTGCGGTCTCTTGCATCAAGCCTGTGCTGTAGCAAGATGTTAAAGCTGTTGCTTGACGTAGAAATGGTAGTTTCCCGAAATGAGGGGACTTCAGCATAGACGCCCAAATAGTATAATGCTCATTACAGGGCCCAAAAGGTACCCCCAATTTTGGGAAGCCCCAAAACCCTAAACCCTCACATACCCCTCATATAAGCCCTGTAATATGCGCCCTTTAAAGGTACCCCCTATTTGGGGAAACTACCAGATGAAAATTGCAGCAGCTGAACGGAAAGAGCGATGCCCGGAAGGTGGTGCAAATCAAACCTCAGCTGGAGAAGTTGCTCAACCTAGCTGTGGACAGCCTCACCAAGGCATGTGCTAAGTTACCCAGGGGTGATACTGCTGGGAATTACATAAAGAGATTATATATATTTTAATCTGTATATAGGGAATGAAAATCAAATGGGAAAGAACATGGGACTTCAAATGGAAGCTGCCATTTAGGTACTGCAGTGCATTCCTATCTCGCACCGTGTCGAGATTTCACGTGATGGCGATCTGTGGCAGGAAATTAAGCTGACCCAGGACATCATGGAGCTTTTTCTGAAGTGCCCCTGGAGCTCTATGTCTACCTTCCCAGACCAAAGCGGGAAGGGATCGTTACATTAATCTTGAGCTGCAGATCTCCTCACCATTTGACACCGTTGATTGCGGCTTGCCCCTTGCAAGGTACCAGATCCCCAGTGACTTGCTGTCCTTCGACGAGGAACCTGTGGCTGGATCCACTTTCGCGCCGCCGGCAAGGCCTGCAGAGCGTGTGGCTACCGTCAAGGGGCATGCACCTTGCTCAGATTCTCAGGCATGTTATTCCTTGTCTGCTGTGGGTTTTTAGTGTGTGGTGCAAGGATGTACAGGGCCTTCTGAGTTGGGGGGAGGAACGAAGACAATTTGAAGTTGTACACAGAGCACGTCACGTCTTGAGCAACCTGACCCGCCGGCAAGGTGAAGGCAATGCTTGACATGATTGATGAGGAAAAGCGGTTGGAGATCGAGGAGCGTCGCCGGCAGGAGGAGTACCTCCGTCCCACGCTGGCACCGTTCGACATCGTAGTTGGTGGCTCGCTGCTGATCCCAAGCTGAGGCCCGCAACTCATGGAGCTGCACCGTGGGGAGCTCGAGGACTGAGAGCTGCAAACCCATGAAGCTCCGCTCATTTCCAGCCGGATCATGTCGTAAATTCCACCTGCCAAATCCACTGGTGTCATTGGAGGACTGCTTGGATGGCGCCATGCACGAGAGATTTGCACTTGAAGTGGGCTGCCCAGCTAACCAGCAATCAGAAGTCTAGGATATCTAGAGCCCTAGCCGGACTCGCTGCTGAAGAAAGTGTTGGCAACATGAAGGAGTGCAAAAAAGAAGCAGAGGAAGAAGGCCTGTTCACCTTTCGTGGGGAGAGCTATGCTTGAGGATCGGGATCTTTTCTCAGCCCCCAAAATGCATAGCTTATCCAGTTGATAGCTGCCAGCTGTAGGACCGTGAACCCTTTGCTGCTGATGTTTTGCGAACGTCGAGTCTGTTTGAAGACAGCCCACAGCTGCTAGGTCTGAAGCTGGAAGTCAAGAAGAAAAGGAAGAAATGCAAGATGATTCGGCCCTAGTGTCTTGCGTTGCAGGGTCGGCTCCGAACGGTGTGCTGCCTTATGCAAACGCAGATTAAACTCACAGCCCACGCATCTGCAAAGCCTCACCTGCTCGCCAAGGCAGTCCAGGGAGAAGGAAGCGAGGCAAGAGAGAAGAATTTTGGGAAAACACAATTATGAATAATCATTTTAATTTTCTGCAATAATATCAATAGTGGTGGTAACACTAGTAATAACACAGGAATGCCCTGGGAGCAGGACGACACAGCCTCCCACAGTTGAAGTGATGGCCTGGATCATGCTCGATGCTACAAAGCACTCATCTACCATTTTGTCAGGGCGAGCGAGGTGATGATAGAGATGACGGCAGACCCTTGCTCAGCACAGGACAGCTGCCTTGGAATTCCAACTTTTTTGGGCAAATGGCAAACTCTTGGCTGCGTATCCTACCCCCCAGTGCCTCCACAAGCAGGCTTCTTTTGTGAAGGCACTTGAAGGGCTGAAATGCTCAAGACATGCACATGAGGAGATTGGTTTCTTCTGAAGGCCCAGAGCCAGAGAGCCCAATGTGAAGATCAAAGACACTAGCATAAACTGGAACTGCAGACAGTAGACCCAGCGCTTACATTCGAGTAGGATTCTCCCTTTTCACGTCTGAAGTCATAAATTTACTGGACTCATGGAACGATCTGTGGGAAGCATATGATACTCGTATGAAGGACTTGTGTGAGAGAGACGAAAGCATGTGGACATCTTTTCGAGTGCTGCAGGAACCGGCTCAGTCCTCCGACTCAACAACGCAGAAGGACTTGAGCGTTTAACGGGGCTCAGGGTTTTAGGATTTAGGGTTTGGACAAGGGGTATGTGAGCAGATGTGATGAGAGATGAATGATTCGCCAATTTGAGAACGGCCATTCTCTTGATCAAGATGTAATGCGTCAAAATGGAGACTTTAGGTAATTGTCATTGACAATCGTAGCATTAATCATAAGAGCAATAACAGTACGTACTAATAACAACAGTAAGAATCGTATTGTTGTAATACAAGCCATAGTCTAAACTCCTACCATCCCCGTCAATATCCCCTTATAGTCCCCCCTCTCCTTCAAGGACTTTCAAGGACTTCAGACTGTAGCCCTTCAGCCCTAAGCCCCTATTTGAGCTTTAGTCTAAACTCCTGGTATCCCCCTTAATAAGCCCTATGATACTTCCCTATATGGTCCCCGACATAATCCCCCTTCAAGGACTTCAGACTTCAGCCCATATCCCCTCTTAAGGAGTTTAGAGTATAGCCTAGGTCGACCCCCCACCCAATAATAGTGCCTGTGAAGGAATAATAAGGGTCATTTTCGGGTCCTCCTACACAGCGTGACGGGCTCCTCCTAATTTAGTATTGCCATTAACCCTAAACCCCTAAACCCCTAAACCTTAAACCCTAAACCACTAAACCCCTAAACCTTAAACCCTAAACCACTAAACCCTAAACCCTAAACCCCTAAACCTTAAACCCTAAACCCCTAAACCCCTTATAGCTCAATAGAAGCAGGCTACTGGCCAGCCTTGCCAAGCAATCCCAGGACAACTCCCAAGCGGAGCCTGGCCAACAGGGCCAAGGCGATAGCTCAGCCACCCCCCAAAAAGGGTTTAGGGTTTAGGGTTTATGGAGAATCAAATGGAAAAGAACATGGAAAATGAAATGGAAACTGGGATTATAGGGTTTATAGGGAGTATAATGATAATGGAAAAGAAAATGGAAACTACCATAATGGGTTATAGGGATTAGGGTTTAGGGTTTTAGGGTTTTAGGGTTTCAGGGTTTTAGGGTTTTAGGGTTTAGGGTATTGCAGGGATCTTAGGTCTTTCTAGGGTGGATTATATAGGGATAATGGAAAAGAAAATGGAAACTACCATAATGGGTTATATAGGGTTTAGGGTTTAGGGTTTTAGGGTTTAGGTTGGGTATTGCAGGGATCTTAGGTCTTTCTAGCGTGTAGGGATTATATAGGGATAATGGAAAAGAAAATGGAAGCTACCATGATGGGTAAAATGGGGTTTAGGGTTTAGG
>CAJNIZ010044209.1:34271-51606 GCA_905231905.1 Symbiodinium pilosum | reverse complement strand
AGAGGAGAAAAAAGAGAGGGGGAGATGACCCGGACCTACGTCTCCTAAGTGGTTTCATTTGTGGGGTGGGTGTTATTATCATTGCATGTACGTGACACGTGTCTGCATTCGGGTTCGTGGCTGCTATCTGGTTTGGAGTTCTGGCTGTGCCAGACCCAAGCAACTTCACCCTTTACAACTTCCAAAAGTTTGACCACTCAGCTTCCATGGCAGCAGACGCATGTGCGCAGGGCGCACAAGTTGGCGTCGGAGGCTGGGTCAGGTTACCAGGTTCCGCGTCAGCCCTTGATTTGGTTTGCTGAACATTTTGACGTGAAGGATTTTCGCAACTTGGGCGACTGCGCCCAAGCGGACTTTGTCGCTTATGAACGTTTAGCTCAGATTGGGCTGATCATTTGCTATGCCACTGCGTGCAAAGCCGCGTGGCCGTTCGCGCCATGTCATTCTCAGATAATACTGGTGCAGAATCCGCCATCTGCAAGATGTTCACGGTTGAGCAGCCGCTTTCGCTGTTTGTGCAGCGCCTTGCCTTGGTGTCATGGCGCTCTGCCATGCACTTGCACTTGGACACCTCCCACATTGCGGGCACCAAAAACTTGGAACCTGACTTTCTCAGCCGTTGGGATCAGATCAGTGACTTGCCCACACAGTGGGATGCTGCCTAACGGGTGCGATGTGCTCTTTCGGTGCTTTGGGAAGATGTACAGGACGCGTGTTTTTCCACCAGGATGCCAAATTGATGTGGGATGTGCCGAACAGCCTCTTGTGGCGTTGAGGATCCGGTGGGGTGATGGGCACACGGGGCCTTCTACAGGGGTTTCTGGCAATGGAACTACCCGTGGTGCGCGGTTATTTCCTCCACGTGGCCGGGTCGTTGTCGTGAGGGGCTCCTGTATAGTTCGCTTTGTGTTCTCCGCTCAGTCCACCGGGCGTACCAACTTGAGCTCGGACGTAGTACTACGCAAGGGCCTTTGATCCTTCTCAAGCTGGCTTTCCTCAAGCCGCGCTGCTGCACCGTACAGTGTTTCCTGGCAAGACCAGCCTTGCGTTGGACTTCTGTGCAGTGCTGGCTCTTGTGTGTGTGTGTGTGTGTGTGTGTGTGTGTGTGCCTGCGTGCGTTTGGGTGCTGGGAGTGCCTGCTCCCAGGGTCCAACGTGCTGCCCAGTCTCACGTACCTAACTTGGAGGTGATGCCCCTTCTGGGAAGTGAGACTAGCTAGCGCACTATTGTTTTGGCAGTTTTTATCTGGAGTGGGTTCTTATAAAAGCTAGGCGTCCGCATGCTTGCTGTGTATACCGCCGAAACATCCGTGTGCTTGCTCGGTAGCTTGCAGATCTATGTAGCTGCTACGTTGGGCTGGCGGTTAGTATGCATTAACGTTGGAACGTACTTTGTGCTAGCTCAAACCTGTTTGAACATTTTGTATTCTAACGCGCGTTGCTTTTACAGGGAGTTGCATACTAGCCGCCAGCTGCTCAAGCTTTGCTTGCAAGAATGTTTTTCACCCGCCCGCCCACACCAAGCGAGGTGTTGTACAAACGTGTACATGTGCTTCAGAAGCCACACTGTCATGCTGCAGCTGCTGTAAGAATCCCGTTTCGGGTCGTTTCTCTTTCCCCCGCTATATCTCTTCATGTTTGGTTGAAAGGGTGGATTTTCACAAAGCTAGGCGTGCGCGTGCTTGCTTTGTATACCGCCAAAACATCCCTGCGCTTGCTCGGTAGCTTGTAGATCTACGTAGCTACTACGTTGGGCTGGCTCCGCAGGGGGGAGCAGATGCCTTTCTAACAGATGCCAAGGCGGCGCAAGATTATTATGTTCTTGGGTGGCTGGGAGACATGCCACTCCTTGAATACCAAACGGGAGTTTCTCCTTGAAAGTCCATGCGCGTGAATTTCCGGCCTTGTTCAGTGAGAGCGGGAGTGCGGAAGGCATGAGCATGGTTGCGGAGCATCTCGCAACTCTGGTTGGCCTGAATGTTTTCGGCTGGCTCAAGACTCAATGGAAATTCTTCTCGGTAGCAGCTGGCACTGACAACCTTGCAAACAAGACTGTCGCTGCTAAGAACAGCGCCGCCCGATTTCCACTAGCATATGTGCAGATGCAGCTGTCCCATTCGCTATACAAATGCAGAGGCCATCTAAAATTGAATTGGAGGCCTAGGGACTTGAATGTCCCTGCTGATGCGCTGACGAATGAACTCCAGGACTCCTTCTGCGCGGAGCTCAGGTTGAACATTTCCTTGAATGACATCGATCTGAATCTGCTTCGGAAGCCTGCGCAACATCATGAGGAAGTCTCAAGCTGGCAGCAAAGGAGAAAAGCAAAGCGGGATAAAACCAAGTGGGGATGAAGGTATCCCTCGCCTGTGCGGGGTGTTTCGGGGTTAAAGCCACTCGGGACCCCTTTCGTATGCGCAGCACATGAACCACACAACCCTGGACGGAAAAGAGACATTCGGTATGCACTTCCGCTTTGAGTTTTTGATTGACATTCTGCATCCCAAAATTAGATATGGCGATGATTGAATATTATTTGGGTGTGGAATTTGGCGATATATTGGATGGAATATGTCGCCTTATGATTTTTCCGCTTTTGCAATTTGGGAAAAGCTTTGCTCAAAGGGGCTGGATGGGTGGGCCTCTTAAGTTTTGAAAGGTTTCCATGGAAGGCTTTTGCGTGGAGAAAATTTCTCCTGGTCTGCTATTCATGTTTATTTCTGTGGCGATTGCCATTTTTTGGCTGAACTGCATATTCTCCTGATGCAGCTTGACAAATCTTTCTATGGCCATGTTTGAAGCTCGAGCCCAAAGGTGGGGCTCCTCAGTTTTTGTTCCCACCCTACCCTCCCCAGAAGAATATTTGTTCGGGCCATGGGGGAAATGTAAATGGAGGTTTCGGGCTTAAAGCCACAGGGGGCCCTTTTGCGTATGCACAGCGCATGGAGCGCACAATCCTGGATGGAAAAGAGACATTCGGTGTGCACTTCCGCTTTGAGTTTTTGATTGACATTCTGCATCCCAAAAGTTAGATATGGCGATGATTGAATATTATTTGGGTGTGGAATTTGGCGACATATTGGATGGAATATGTTGCCTTATGATTGTTTTGCTTTCGTAATTCGGGACAAAGACTATATATGCGAATACATACACACACACATATATATGTATGTATGCACTGTATTGGTTCTGTGTATGGGCACGTGTTCGTTTACTCTTCTTTGCTTAGTCCTTGGTTCGTTTACTCATCTTTTTCTAGTGCTTGATATCTTTGCTTTTTTTCTATTTTCATGCGTCGAAAGCGTGTGCTATTGGGGAAATACAAAGTACCACGTCCCCTCGGTACCCCTCCCCCCCCCCCCGCCATTTGATAAAAGTTGTTTTTGACAAAATGGGGGTTGTTCTTATGAAGTCGGGGCGGGGGGGTGGAATGTCAACTCATGTCATGGAATCCATTTTTAAAAGGGGGGTATCCCCCATTCATTCCATAACACGGATTCTGAAAGGATCCCCTTCCTATTCCTTGTTAGCGTCCCCGGCAATCTGCTGGGTCGCAGGGCCTGAGGTCCCCCAGCTGGCGGATGGGAGGGCACTTTCCAAAGTAGTTCCACGTGAATCAGGCCCCTACAGTTTATAGAAGTGATATACAAGATCTACAAGATTCATGAGAAAATCATGACCTATAAACTGTAATCGACCAACTCTAATGATTAGGGGTTTCCCGGGGGCAGACGACTATGGTGTCAACCGCCTCGTGGGTGTTATGTCACTTCGTCGGAAACCGGCACAGCAACGTTGATTTCATCCAAAGGAACGTTACAAGTAACCGGCGCACCGACATGTGAGTTCCGGCCTCCCAATCCTCCAAACAGACCTCCGGACCCCAATAAGCCTTGACAAATTCACACGTGAGAGACACAATGGCCTAAAGTCCCCCAAATTTAGGCCAGAAGTTTAGCTAAAAAAAAGGTGTGGTGCTGTTGATCAAGATGGCCCAACTGAGTTTAGGTTCTAAAGCCTAATACAAACAGGTTTGGGTGCTTTGGCTGCACGGGACGGCGTGGGGTGGGTGAATGTGTTAGATGGCCAGCCACAGTAACGCCAAAGGAGCATGTCGAACGACACCACACGCTCGAAGCGATCCTGTGGCACGACTATCCCTGCTTCCGCGCTATATGACAGCAAACCCTAAAACCCAAACCCTTAATGTTGAAAGCCTTAAATATTCCACCCTTTATCTCTAAACCTTTGGCACACGTGTGCAACCGCCCGCCAACAACTGCAAATCCCGCAATGCCAAAAACCTCGTGGTCGCCCGCGACAGGCGACCACGCGAGGCGCGACAAATTGCAGTAGGTGTACCTAGCGCAATAACAAGTCACGGAAGCGTACTGAAAGGACAGTGACTTCAGCCAAGATCGGGAAAAATGCCGCGGGATGCAGAATCGACCATTTCAAGAGGTCCCAGGCCGGCTGTTGAGCGGTGCGCAGCGCGAGGAGGTGATTACAAGGTTCGCTGGGCGGTTTCGGGCGTTGGAGGTTGCTGGCCCTAGGCCAACAGCGTGGCAAGAGAGTCTTGCATCGCTCGTCATGCTGGCGGGCAACAGGTTTACTTTGCTTGGACTTCCTATTTCATGTTTGTCATGTTTGCCGATCATTGTGGACAGGACGTGAGCATCAAGTATCCTGCTTTGGCTGCGGAACCTGAATCTTTCCAAGGCTTTTTAAGAAATTCATTGGCAGTCGTTGTAGGCAACCATCTGGGCACATGGCATCTTTAAATGCGGAATTGGACTTTGCAACACTTGCATTTCGAACAACGCAGGGAGGTGGTAAACGCCAACGGCCTGGGGTTTACATTGGAAGTTTTTCCCCAAATGATGGCCGGGATGACAGGTTAGGTTTTGTGTAAAATGGCTATGACGGATTTAATGAATTTGCCACATTTGAGTTGCGCAGTAACTGAGCTCTTCATGTTTTCAGGGCACGAGTCATTTTTCGTTGCAGCCCTTGAATTGAAGGGCTGCCGTTGAACATGCAGGTCTCGCTGACACCGGGTGTCGTTTGACTGTTGAAGGCCCTGGACAATTTTATTTTTCTGCCAATGCGGCCAATGCGAAATGAAAAAACAATTTTCAACATCTTGGATGAATGCGGATGGTCGCAAATGACGAGGATACCGAGAAGAAAAACTAAAAAAAATCGCCACGATATCCGCAGTACAGAACGGCGTGATGCTGGTCTGATGGAAGGTTGTTGTGAGGTCTCGGGTTAAGGTCGTTGTGAACACCGGGATGGATGTTTTGACGGTCTGATGGACGGTCGTCGCGAGGCATCGGGTGTGCATGGCCTTCCTACACATTTCGTATTTATTTTAAAGGCGGCGGCAAGACGGAGCTGTCGCACCTAGTCGTACCTCGCCAAATCACCCTGGCGTGTGTGAAGCGTACTCAAAATTCGGCGCAGAATCCCGTTCAGTGTTTGCAGCGTGTGCGGCGCATGCGGTGCATGGAGTGTCCTCGGAATTTCGCACAAATCGATGACTGTTTGTGTTCCCGGCGCGTTGGGACGAAGGCGCGTGGAGCGTCCTCATTGATTCAGCGCGGAATCGACGACCCACGCGGTGGGCTAAGCGTGTCGGAGCGCTGGCGCGTGGTGCTTGTTTGGCAAATTCCGCGCGCGTGCAGGGTACTGGCGTGTCTGGTCGCTGGCACGTGAAGTTTCCTCGCATTTCGGAAACGACGATCTACCCGGGGACTCGGGGGGCCACATCAGGAGCTGCATGCTGGTGTTGCTTACGAACCCAGCTGGTATGCCCGCTGTAGTTGAATGCTGACACATGTCACGCGAATTGGTGCTCTCTGTTGCTGGTTTTGGTTTCGCAGTTGCTCCATGCATGTCCAGGACAGGGATAGCTTTGTTGCTGGCCTGCAGGGGTACCGCGTGCTGCCATGCTCGTTGTCTTCGGCGCATGACGCCATTGAAGCGCAAGTGACGAGTGTGTCAAGGCCCTGGCGCGCTGGCACGCGGCGTGCCCTTGTTTTTTCGCAAGCCTGGAAAAGTTGCACGTGCTCGGCATGTTGTTGCCCTTGCGCGCGGATTTTCGCGCACAAGTGTCGTTTTTTAGGTGCGCAGCAAGTCGTGTCGTGTTGCTGGTGCCCGGAGCGTCCTCGGAATTTTGCAGGCCAGTGACGAATCGTTCGGTGTGTTGGCCTGGTTGAAGCTCTGGCGCGCGGACCGTCCGCATAATTTTTGTCGGAATCTCATAGCACAATTGCACTACTGGAAATGGCTCGTCCGAAACTTCCTGAAATGCCTTCCGAAACTGTCCAAGCTAAATTTGAGACCCCAGGAGCGACACGCAAACTTGTGTGTTTTGTGACTTGTAAGGACATTCCCGCTACTGACAATCCTATGGACATGCGTGCTTTGCATGCCCTTGGGGGGAGAAAAAATTCAACACCCCGCCTCAAACGTACCTGAGACGGTTTGCGGAAAGATACGTGGCTACCATACATTCCCGTGATGCCGGGCCCGCTCCCGAATTCATGAATCCTGGTGCTTCACCTGCCTTCGAAACAAGCACGCTTGTGAAACAAAAGCTGCACAAACCTTGTTGTCATCTTTCATTTTTTGGGACAAGTTCAGGGTCCTGGTTTCTTGGGGTGGGAAATCACAAGTCCCGCCCCATTGGCACACCCCATGTGCTAGTTCGCGTGCAAACGCAAAAGCTCTCTGGAATGCAGACTTGCCTGGTAAGGCTTCATGAAGCAGGCCGATTTGGCCATCCGGTCCAAACGCCCTCCGGGCTACTCGCAGCCATGCGTGCATGCTCGACGGCCTTGGCGCGTCTAGAATCAGACCGGTGCGGGGGTAGGCTGAAGCGTGGTCCCGCAATCATCAATTTGCTGTGCACATCCCGGCTTTGGCCCGTGTCTGGCGTAGAGGCGCCAGCTGTATGGCCTCACTTGGTGCAATGGTCTGCCATGTTCCGGCTTGCCCCCCCCCCCCTTTCGACCGCAGAAAGGCGTCTGAAACTGAAGAGAATGTTGGCAGCATAACATGTTATCGGGAACGGGTGTTACGAACTCGTGAATCTACTGGAATCGTTGAAGCCGACAGTTTCGTTCCCTGTGCAGCGGATGAAATGGATAAATGGGTGGGTTTCGCCTATTTCGTCCGTTTGGTCATTTTTGTGCAATGAACCAAATGATTGATGTTGGTCCTGGGGGCGAATGTTGGACATATTTACAATGAATGACGTTGTTGTCATGTATGTCATCCATTCTCACCTATGTCCCAAGCTCCCTGAAACGGACTCAAACTTAGGCAGTTGAGCCCGCTGGACTCATTTCCAAATGGGTCCAATTTTCAATGAAATGTTTATCATTTTTGGTTTCGGTCTAGTAGTAGCATACCTGAAAGCATTTGGGTTGCAAACACTGTGGTGGAACCCGGAGCGGTACATCATTCGATGATCGCAAATCCTCAACCAACTAAACGGACCAAAGCACAGGCGTTGACACATGCCATTTCAAACGTGCATGACGCGTGGACCATAAGTGAGCGACCACGCGTCAATATCAGGAACGTATGAGACGGTGGGCATGGTAATGCGCATTGAACAACACTATGGCGCAATTGCACGACAACCTCAGTTATGATGCGACAATTCAAAAGCAGCGTCAGCAGAGGTTGTGCAAGGCGTTGTTTACACATGCTGCTGAAGATGTTGGGGCGGTAATCAGTCAGTCAGACTTGCATGCCAAAATGCAAGCCCCCAAGGGCAGGCAAAACAGTGATATGAACTGGTGTTACTACACATGAACAACTCCATTTTTCTGCTTTACAAATGCAACCCATCATGAAACCTTTGCACAAATGCGAACTAATCATCCCGACCTTTTGGCTCAAGCCATTTTGGCTCAAGCTGATGGCTCAAGGAGCGAGACAGCGTTTCTTGCTCAAGCTCAAGGTGAAAGTTTGCCGTAAAATCATGGACATGAAAATCCGTTCCTGTGGTATCTAGGAGTTCAAAGTTTCAAGTTTCAGAATCGTTTACAAGCACCTAAGCCAGGCATGGCACGGAACACTTTTGTGTGACTGGTCCACTCAGCCTTCCCGCCTACACATCCTCGCAACATGACTATTTTGATAGAGGAAAATGAACGGCGGGCATGGGAAACAACAAGCATTTGACTTTTATTTATCCTTCACAATCTTGTATACATCTTGGCACGCGTTTTGGAAACTATGGCCGTCACCGCGTGAAAGGCATGCCACGCTCGCTGTCCCGCACGCCGCATGTGACTGTACTGCAACGCCCGTGCGCAGTCGCAGAATCCTCGCATCACCTTCGTCGTGCCAATCAGCACATGCATTTGCATCCCCAGCAGGGACAATCTCACAAATCACACTGCCTGAGCGAACGCCGAGTACGCAAATGGATGCAAATGGACACACCTTCTGTGTCAGATCTTGCCGCTGCTGAAACATGCTGTGCGTTGTGTCAGCTGGCAATTTCTGATAGGATGCCAAGCAATGCAACACCCCCCGCACACACTCCATGGCCGTGGCCGTGTGCATGTGTGCATGCGGCGTGCAACTTCATTTGGACAGTGCTGTGCAGCTGCGCCTCCGTTTCCGCATGCAGCCGTGCTTGCCCTGTCGGGCCCCCTGGCCCGGAGCAAGTGCTGATGAAGCTCTGAACAACTGCCTGTCAGCATGCTGGCCTCCCTGCGCAACAGGCATGGGAACCACTCCCGTTAATGATGATGAACAGCTGGACTTCTGTGCCGGAATGCCGCCTCCTCCTCCTCCTCCTCATGGAGTTCTTGTGTTGTGCTGTTCACGCATGTCCGTGTATGATGCCCCTGTGCACGCCAGGGAAGCAGAGTGGGCTCCCGTAAGACAATTCCAAACCAACGCTAGGAAATCGAGTCCATGTCGGCTGGCGTGGCGAATGGTCGTGGATTGCACAGGCTGGGCCAGTAGTGCTAGTTGCACTTGTTGTCCCCTGCGATTGACCGCACAGGCTGGGCCAGCAGCGCCCTCTGCCTCGTGACGGGCCAGACATGCACCTACCAGACTTTCAGCTTCAACTGGCGCGCCTGCAACAAGGTGTCAGTTGCTGTGCTTTTTGTGTGCCCACAATGTCGCATGCACCGGACGAACTTGTCAGTGTGTGGTCATCCCCTTCTCCGCTGTCGTCGCCCGGGGCGATTCCTTCACAGGAAGGGGACGTTACACCCCACGCGCCATGGCCGTAATGTCCCATCTGATGGGAGGGATAGTCTTCACCGCCTGGCGATGTGGACGTCTTTTTTCGGTGTTGCGCTGCATTCGCTCACGTCGGCTGCATACAACAGTGCGCTCACAGGCACGGCTAATGCCCCAACTGCCGCCAAAACATCCCATACTTGCGGCACGACAGGGCTTTCACCGCACGGTGTGAACATGCGGGCGTGCGCATGCCGCTTTTTGCCGCTGACAGGGCCGAGACCGTCTATGCGGCCGTCAGCGATTATTCAGTGCGCACCTTCTCCAGAGCCGACATGCCGGAGCCGGAAGAGCCCCGTCATGTACGCGCTAGCTGCTGCGCCCGCCTGGCCGGTCCGGCCATGGGTTTTGTGGAGCTGCCTGACCGAACCATGCGTTGGTCGCCAGTGCCTCGCCTTGGGCACGCCGGCATCCAGTCTTGGACCCCGGCCTGGATCTGCATGCGTTGCCAAGCGGAGCTGCCTGCAGCAAGAGTCTCCATCCGATGGTGTGGGAATTCGACTTGCGGCTTGAAATGGAGCGCTGGGTGTGCAGTCGCTGCCCGGCTGCCGGGCCTGCGCGGCCACTCCAGCTGCGCCCCTTGCTCGCCGCATCTCCCGTGCTGTTGCCTGCAATCGAGCCCACGCTTGTCGTTCCAGGGGAGCAAGCCCAGCCGGCCACGCCAGCCGTGCCAGCAACACCGTCCCCTGCCACAGTCGCACCTGAAGCGCCTGCCACACCATCTCCGTCGGCACCGGTGAGAGGGGGGGCCGTCACGCCACCTGACCCGCCCGCACCCCTCGCATCTGAATTGTGTTTGCAAGACGGCCAAATCCTCGATGGTGTTCCCGGCATCGTTGATCACACACTCACGGGTCCGCCGCACGTCCCGCTCCGTCATGCCACCTACTCGTGTGTCTACATGCCATTGCTCCTCGACGTGCGCCCAATGGCGAGCACACCCGTCTTTCGCCCATGGTGGCAGGGGGCAGTCACTGCACTGTTAGCACGCCCTTTCCTGCCGATAAGTCATGTGCGTGCAACTGTTGACCATTATCTTGCCCGACCTGATGGGTTTGATGTAGGTCGGGCCCTTGCCGCCAGAGCTCACCTCTCAACAGCCTGCCGCGCCCTGCCCGTTGCCGCTGCCGGCTTTCTTGGCCTGCTTGCGGACGGCGCGGCGTGGACGGGGCCCCTCTGGGGCCACCAACGAGCACCTGCGCACACTTCTTGACGATGAGGTTGACAGCAAGCTCCTTTTTTTTTCTCCCCACGGACTGTTCCATCTGCTCGACAGGTCCCAGTCAGTGACAGCCGGAGCGCTTTTGGCTCCGCACGCTTGTCAGCGGCCGGCGAGCTAACCTCGCGGCCCCATCAGGGCAGGCAGGCGGCTGTTGGGCGTTGGTCGCTCCCTCCAGAACAGCAAGGCCTCGTCATGCCTCGTCGTTTTGGGTGCTCGTATTGGCAATGAGCCGTACGTCTAGCGACAGCTGCAGCTCAAGCGTGATGAGCATGACCGGTTGCTCCAGCGCATTCCTGCTGTTGAGGACCGGCCCGCGGCCTGGCTGTTGCTCCGGCACTGCGCATGTCCACGCGCTAATTATCTGCTTCGCGCCGTGCCGCCCGCCAGCACTGCGGAGTATGCAAGCGCATGACGAAGCCGTCGCCTTTTGCCTGGCGACGCTCCTCGGCCTTGCGGATGCCCCGCTGCCCCCCATGCAACAACGAGCCGCTCGCCTCCCGCTCCGCTACAGCGGCATTGCTGACCGGCATGCAGCCTACTGGGCTTCTTGGATGGACACGTTGCCAGTCATCCGCACGCGCGCCCCGGGTATTGCGGCCCAACTCCTTGCCCTTCTGCGCGACCCTGTGCCATCTTTGACGGCAGCGGTGCAAGCCGCGGCCTACCTCCGCACACAAGGCGTCGAGGCACCCGGCTGGGGGGAGGCCTTGGAGGACCACGCCGACCGACCCCGCCGACCCCGCCGACCGCGAAGATGAGCCTGGAAACTTCTTGGGAGGCTGGCAACACCGGGCAGCCCGGGCTTGTGACGAGCGCGCGCTTGAGACGCACTTTCTGCGTTCCTGAACCTTCCTCTGCGTCTCGAGCGTTGCTGCTGTCGCAAGTTGGGCCCCATGCGGCGCGAGTGTTCACTGTCCTTTCAACGTGGGACAAGTTCGCCGTGCCCAGCTCACTCTTCCGCATCCTCATTCTCCGCTGGCTGCGCCTGCCGCTGCCTCTCGGCCCCAGCCACTGTTCCTGCCGCTGCGCGCTAGATGTGCTTGGGGACCACCGAGCGGCCTGCGCCACGTCAGGTGTCCTGGCATCTCGGGCCTTGCCCTTGGAGCGCGCCATCGCCCGTGTTTGCCAGTGGGGAGGAATGTGAGGTTGGCAGCAATGAACCTCCATGTGCCGGTCCACGAGGCGCGGCGCAGCGGGGTCGTGTGCAATGGGCTGCCGTTCTGGCATGGCGCGCAACTTGCGGTGGATGCCACCATTGTCAGTGCGATCGCGCGGGACGGAACGCCGCAACCCCGCACAGACGTTGTGCCCGGCACGGTGCTCCGCAATGCAGCCAACCGCAAGCGACGGCAGACCTACCCGGAGCTAGGGCGCTCTCGCCGCTGCTTCGGTGTGGAGGTGGGCGGGCGCTGGGCTCCGGAAGCTGCGGCCTTCCTCCGCTTGGCTTGCGCGTGCGCGTGCGGCGAGTGCGCCACCTGCGTCCAACGGTGGAGCGATCATCCCTGTGGCAGCGCAGCGCGCTGGCCTCGTCGCTCCTTGAGTTACCCAGGGAGGCCCACGACAGAACGGAGCCGGCTTTGCACGAGCTCCTCGCAGATGCCCGATGGCATGAGGGGCCTGCTGTGAATCGAGCGGCCTGTCGGGAGACGTCCAGGACGCGCGGCGCCACTGCACTGGGACCTGGAAACCATTGGCGGTAAAAAGGTGCGTGCAAAAAAAGGATGACCCAATGGCAAACCCTTCATCGGAAGACGATCCTGACACCGTATTGTGCCCAGTTGATGGTCCTCGCACCCTCGTAGTGGACTTTGCCCACAATTCGCGACTTGGGTTGTGTTTTCCTGCGTGCACTTGCAACAACATGGGTAGTCATCAGCAGGCGAACGGTACTGCGCAATGCCATAATGCGGATGGACACCCAGCCAATGTCAGCGCTTTATTCAACGCGCTACCGCCCGCATCAAACATGCAAAACACAAATTCTTTTGTGTACTGCCCTATTTCGCTGCATGTCTGCGACTTGCTCAGTGCTCAAGCCGCTAAGGGGTGGTGTGTTGCGGTGCCGTGGTTCCAGGCTCTATGCACAATGCTGTTTCGCCAACCATGTGACATCAACCACCTTGCCCAAGCTTACACGGAATTGCTGGAAATTTCCGGTGGGGGTGACCATGCGGAAAGACGAGCTGTTGATCAACCTCGTCAGTTGGTCAGCCAATACCCTTCCGGGACTAGGTGTTGAATTCGGTGCATAATCCCAGCCGTAGTTGATCGCAACGGGCATGTCCCCAGTTTGCTCCAGGATGTGATGCTTCAGATGTATGCAGGTTTCCAACTAGCGTCCGACATCGACCGCGCTGTCACGGCCTTTCGGTCACACGGCCGTTGGCCTGATAGCTTACAGCACTTGGCGTCACATGAAGCAGGTCGCACTACATCTGGCCAAGATGCGGATGTGTTAGCCGCGATGTGCGAGCAACACGATGTAGCCCATCCCGCTGACCGCGTCAACTGCAACCCATCCATCCCCACCCACTTGCATCAGCACCCATGTGTACGCCGCATCAGCGCCAATTGTGGGACACGGCGCAGGTGTCGAATTTGTAACGAACAAATCCCACATCGAACTGCATACTACCACTGCGCGCAAAATTGTCGTTTCACTGTATGTGCTCAGTGTTTCTGCCCACATGCCCATCGGCCAAACAAAAGTGATGGTGAAACTCGTAGCGCAAGTGAGCCACCCACGTTTGTCAACCGCCCCGCGCATCACACGGCCGCGAACTGCGACAATGCATATGGAAGGGTGCGGCTTACGCGCTTTGTTGATATGCCACTTGATGTATTCGTAGCTTGTGTAAATGGTATAATTGCGTCTGGACGGTTTTCGGAGTTGGGGATCCCGCAACTTAGGATTGAGGGTGCAAGAGCATGGGGTGCTTGGTTGAGGATCAACCGTGCGCACGGTGCGTTTGGACGTCGTCCTCAGCTCCTGTGTGGTGTATTATTTATTATTTCATGCGGCAAATCGTACCTTCACCTTTCATGGTGACGCACTCGCTGCCGTCAGCAACTTACTGCCCGTATTCCAGTTTTGGACAGTTGCAAATGTTAGTGAACTTCCTTTGCCATCCTTGCAGGAACCTCCCTTGGACTCGGCGTCGCTCCCCGATCCTGATGCTGTGAGCTCGCCTTGTCGTAGTGATGCTGGGTCTGGTATAGCCTGTTGCCCACGTGAACGCCCCCATCATTCCACGAATGATGCTACATTCCACGGAACCCCTGCCGTCGATGTTGCCACCAACCTGCACATGCCTTTGCCAGAGGGTGACAGCCATGGTGCTACGTCCCATGTCTTCCGGCAAGGAGGGGGCAGCTGGAGTGTTTGTTTCCTGCACGAGTGCAATTTTGCAGTCGCGTGCGGCCAAAAATTGCGCAAACCCATGAAAAGAGTCACATAAACGCCCTGACCTTGACCAGAGCCTATTGCAATTCATGGAAATGAGGCGGAACACGGGCGACGCATCGGAGCCACCTCTCACCTCCGAGCGCCGCTGCCGTTTCCCGGCCCACGTCGGCGCGGGAGAAGAGGGCGCCCATGATTGGCTTGTTTTTGACCATGCTGTAGGCAATGCAGGGGCAGGACATTGAACGGGTGGCCGAGCATTTTCCGACGCCGCCTGCCAAATCTGGCCCAGCCGGCCACGGCCAACATTGGCGGCACGAGATGCAGTACGCCAGGTAGGGACAGGCGGTGGCGGAGGAAGCACACCCACATCCGAACAAATACTTCCAGGGTCAGGGGCACATGCATTTTGCGGCGATTGCATGGTAACACGCTGCGGAGGGGGAAGGGGTGGTGGGACTCGGACATGCTGGGAACAATCAGTGTTAGTTCGATGCTGGGGGCAACACGGGCTCGAACAGCAAGCCCAACAAACTCTATCCACACACTGCGCCGAAGCACGATTCCCACAACTTCCACACGACAAGGAGACATGGCCCTGCATGCGGCGGCGGCGACCGGGGGGGGTACCTGAGGCCGCTGGGAAAGGCCAGGCCCCGACACGGAGGTGGACGCAACGACACGGTGGCAGGCAGTGCATGCGAAGTATGGGCTGGCTGTCGAACACCCAGTGTGATTGCGCCTGAGCGGTGGCATGAGCGTTGATTGCGGGAAGGTGTTCCCCAATGAGTTGCATGAAATTGTTCAGCATTGTTCTCAATGACAACACTTGCGTTTGCAGATGCTGTATGGCTTCAGGCTGTGCCCTGGGTAGATGTTGTAATTGCTGGTGANNGGTGCAAGCATGCGAGCAACGATCAACCGATCGTACATGTTTGGCAAGTTTGCAAAGCTTGTTACAAACCTTCGGTTTGGAAATTTGTAATCTGAGCCAACAACCTACCCGGGCTGCCTTGGACCTCGTCATTGCATCTCCAGGATTGGTGGGGTCTGTACATGTACATAACCGCTCATGTGACTGCACAGATGCAGCGTTGTGTTGCCCCCTATTTTCCAGTGATCATTATGCAATCGAAATCAATCTCATGAAGCGGCTTATTCAGGCTGGACACGCACCCAATGCTGATGCTCTTGTAAAGCACGTTTGTAACTGGGGGGATTTGCTCCAAGTCCAAAAGGAGAAACTTAAAGAATGGTCTCGGATGATACAGTCCCACTTGGCAGATCCAGAGCCTTTGGCGAATGCGATCCGTAGGCCTGTGTTGGATATTTTGTATGGTGACCTTTTGGACATTTTGCGGCATGCTGCTCCCAGCCTCTATCGCCACCCTCGTGCGCATTCCCAAACACAAGCATCATGGTGGAATGACGAGTGTTTTGAGGTCTTGCTGGCCAGAAATGGAGCATGGCGCCAACGAAATCGTTCACCAGAAATGGACTCTGCTTTCCGTTCTGCTCGCAATCATTTTCATCGTGTTGTTCGGTCTGCCAAAGCTAAACATTGGTCCAATTGGTTGCACCGTGTCGAGCAGCTGCAACGTGTGTGCCCATGCGCTGCAGCTCGTGTTGTGCGGCGCCGTTTCCACAAAAACGTCTGTCGTGTTGCACCTCGGTTGTCGCCCGGTTCGCTAGCCACCCTGCCTGAACAGAATGATTGCATGAACCGTTGGCGCACGCACTTCCGGGATGCTGCGCCCATGCACGTTGAAAACTTTGATGCCCGGCACTGCAGTCGCGTTCGGCGCCGTGTGCAGCGCATCCGTTCAATCCGTGCTTCCCAATGCCACGTGCATGGAGGTGACGGCACGCAATTTACACTTGCAGAACTCAAAACGGCATTGCAGCATTGTCACCTGGACAAAGCACCCGGTTGTGACAAAATCCCATGCAGAGCTTTGTGTGTCGACATCCCATGGTGGCAGGATGCCATTTTAAAATTCTTGGAACTTTGTCGGTTGTATGGTTGCACACAATCTGTGTGGAAACATGGGGTTGTTGTTCCCCTTGCCAAGTCCGCTGATGCCTCAGACCGGAATGACTACCGCCCCACCACATTGACCTCATGCTTCGCCAAAGCTTTGGAAAAATGATTTTGAATCGAATTAAGCCGAATATTGACCCACAGTTGGACACTTCTCAAGCCGGTTTTCGTTGGGGCTCCGATGTCCAAGTGTACGTGTTGTATGGAACTTTGCGTTTGCGAAAAAATTGTCGCACATTTCGTGTCTTTCTCGACATCCGGGACGCATTCGATGCAGCTTGGCGTGATGGTGCCTTGTTGAAGTTGCACAGAACCGGAGTTCCATCAAGCTTGTGGCACCTTGTAGATGATTTCGTAACAGACCGCACGGCGGCGGTTCGCATTGGATCCTGTTTTTCGGAAGTTTGGGATGTAGAAACGGGTATTGGGCAAGGAGCGGTCTTGAGCGGATTTCTGTTTAATCTTCTCATCAACGGGCTTGCAGCCGGTGTCAAACGCGCTTGCCACGGTGTAGCGTGCGGCCCGGGGCCTGATGCCCCTCGCGTCCATATCCTGTTGTATGCAGATGACATTGTAATTTTATGTGACAACCCAGCAGATTTGCAAAGGGCGCTGGATGCGGCACATGCCTGGGCTGATTCATGGCGCTTTCACTTCAGTGTGGGCCCCACAAAGTCGGCCGCCATGTTGTTTGGATGCCGAAGCCGCCGTGATGATGCGCAACAGTTCCATGTGGGAGAACAAATCTTGCCCTAGGTCAGTACCTACACTTATCTAGGCGTCACGTTGCGTCAGCGGTTATCTTGGGCACACCACGTTGATGCGCTGCTGCGTCGTGGTGAGCGCAAGATGGCTGCTTGCGTGTCGTGGACAAGTGCAGCAAACCTACCTTTTGTCGAACGCATTTTCAAAAATTATGTGTGCCCATCTGCCTGCTTCGGTTTGGAATTCGTGCCGGCAGGCCCGCAATTGAGGCGATTCCAAACTCGTTTCCTTCAATGGGGTCGGCGGCTTCTCGCCTGGACGCGGTAGCCCTGGGGTTGTGGTTCAGGGTCAGCTGGGTTGGCATGATGTTGTCACCGTACACCTCACGCAAGCCGCCGGTCTTTGTGCCCACTTGCTGAGCCTGCCGCCGCATTGCTGCGTTGTGCGCATTGCACAATATGCTTGTACTCAGTCCCAATCCCGGATCCAGTCTGTCTTGGATGAACTGCACAATCATGGTGTCCCGCATCCGCATGATGCAGGGATCCATATGGGATGCCCATCCCCCTCCCTTCGTCGCTGGTTGCGTGATGTCAAGTTTGCTTTGGGCAGTATGCTGACGCCAGGTATGCTACCACCTTGTCGGCCTGCAATTCCTTACGCACCTACGCGTGTTGGCAGCC
>CAJNIZ010044209.1:23187-34249 GCA_905231905.1 Symbiodinium pilosum | reverse complement strand
AAGACATTGGGGCTTAGCACGTTGTTTTCATCACAATTTTGCAGATGGACGTTCAGCTTGGCACCGTAACCAGCACACTGTCCCAACCCACGCTCTTTGCCGTTTCTGTGCGAACGCAAGTGATTCTTTGGCACACGCTTTGCTTGAATGCACTGCGCACAATGTCTTGCAACAAAGGTGGCGAAGCAGGTCCCGGCATGCTGATGTCGTTTGTTTCCAGCATTTGCTTGTCACGTTGTTACTTGCCATTTTGATGATTGGGAAAATTCATTCATGCTATGCTGCACCTCTGACCGTGACCCACGGTCGTTTCCAGACACGGCTCTCTCATCCGAGCAAAAGTTTCAAGTGCTGAGCTCCAAGTGTTGCGAGGCTTCCCGCATACCCGAGCTCCCGGGAATGAACATGACAACGTAGGTCTAACCCACCGTTTGGCCGGAAGACGTCCAGTGTAATGTAATGGGTAAGATTCCAGTGTTGGTGACCTGTGGAAATTTTCGCTGGTTTGACGCACTCTGGGGTTCCAGTCATGCCAAAGTCTGCTTCAATCAAATCCAGGCGGTGGATCACCACGTAGTGTGTCAACAGGGCTCACAACTTGCAATTTGGGGAGCTGATCAGATTCAAGCAAACAGAACTTTTGATTTCAGAATTGGGAAGGGCTGCAACCGAACAAACTTGAAATACATAGCTTGCGATTCTTTTTTCTCGGATTTTTATGCGCCTGCAGATGGCTGTCCTGTCAGGCCCCTATCGGCACTTTCGCATGATGGATGTTCCAGTCATTCATTTCAGCAGCTGCAGCAGGCCAGGAACCAACAAACATTTTTGACCCGGAGTGCGATCCGCAGGATCCTGTCTGGGTTGGGGATTGGTCCTTCCCCGCCGACCAGCAGGGGTTGATCGTCCTGGGCTCGCCCCTGGAGCATGAAGACTACGGCCAATGTCGCCTTCAGCTTAAACGGGCTGAGCATGACCGCCTCCTGGATCGCATCCCGCGACTGGGTGACCTGCAGGCAGCCTGGCTTCCTGCACTAATGCGCAGCGACCCGGGCCAACTACCTTAGCCGCGTTCTGCCGCCGCACCTGGCGGAGGAGTATGCCAGGAGCCATGATGATGCGGTAACATCATGCTTGTCAGCCAAGCCTGCGGGCGGCGCAGCTCGCCTGAAAGCACGGTGGCGTAGGCCTCCGCTCTACCGGAGCCGACCGCCATGCCGCGCACTGGGCATCCTGGTGTGACGCCTACCTGTCATTCATGGCCTCCGTAGTCGCCGGCTGGCTCCTCCCGGCCCTGGAGAGGCAGCAGCCTCTCCCGTCGGCCGCTGCCGCGGTTCATTCCTTGCAGGGCGTGCGAGCTGATAGCTACTGTATGATGCGCCGGCATGGACCGCGGGCTGCGAGCCTGAAATTACCCTCCGGGGTTGGCAGCACGTCACTGCCCGAACGTGCGATGAGCGCGCGTGCGAAACACACCTTGCTGACCTGTCGCCTACGTCTCGTGCGCAGTCGGGGCCGCATTCTGCCAGGGCCATCACCGCCTTGCCGACCCATGAGGCCTTCGTCATCCCCAGTGCCCACTTCCGCGTCCTGCGTGCGCTTGCCGCTGCCGCTTGCCCCGCGCTTCTGCCGATGCCGGGGTCGCCTCGACCCGCTTGGGGATCACCCGCGCGCGCTTCCGCTTGAGCACGCCGTCATTCGCGTTTGCCGGGAGGCTGGTGCCGCCCGCGGTTGCCCGCAAGTCGTAGGCGACATGAACACCGATGTGCCCGTCGTTGATGACAGGCGCATCGAGGTTGTCGCAAAAGGCCTCCCGCTGTGGCACGGCGCGCAGCTCGCTGTTGATGCGACGCCTGTCTCTCCCCTAACGCGCGCTCGCGAGCCGCAGACCCGAGCTGACGTCGGGGCGTGAGCGCTGCCGAGAGGGAATCGGCGCTACACCTACCCCGTTCTCGCGCGGGCACGCAGGTGTCAACTTGTGGTCGTCGGCCTTGGGGTTGGTGGCAGATTTGGCCTGGCTGCGCCTGGCGGCCCAAGCCGCCTGCGTTTCCAGATGGGGGGATCGCTATTGGCCGTTGCCGCGCAGCGGGCACGCGCCAGCTCCCTGCTCGAGCTCCCACTTGCAGGCGAGGGCAACGGCGAGGATATTGCGCCGGAGCCTGCTCCTGGCCGACAACCGCTGGGAGCACCCGGTGCTGGCCAGCCGCCTCCCGCCCAGGTGAGCGGCTGGCCTCGCTTGCTTCTTGGCGAACAGGCACTGTACATTCTAGTGGCAAAGGGTGCAGCTGAGTTCTTCCAGTCTCACATCGCCACCCCCGTCCGCGCTAAAGTTTGTTGAGATGTTGATTGGGAAATCGCGCGTCCCGGCCTCCTGATCTTCAATCACTAGCCTTGTTTGTGTCTTTGAAGATGCATGGGTGCACCAGGATTCAAATCGCAAGCTCGGTCCGGCACTCGTTGAGATCCCCCGGATCTGTAACGGCTAGTCCTTTCTTCTTACGGATGTCTATTATTGAGTTGCCACATGCGGATGTTGAGCTCAGCTCTGCAAGACCCCAGTCGCGAGCGTTGTCACCCTATCACGGCTTTCAGGTGGCAAGCTTCGCAAATCGAATCGGAAGCCAGGTCCCTCCGAGATGTTTATAAGATGTCGCGTTACTCAAAAATCAGAACACAGGACCGATCCCGTTGACACTTCTTCAGCTTCACGGACCTTCATTGTTCCTAGCCTGCTTAGCAGAACAAACGCACCACACTTCAAACCGCATGTAAAGCCCAACCTTTCACCACCAAAAGCCCTAAATTAGTACCGATGCAGTAACCGAACCTGAGCCCAAGCCTTGAAGCCTAGTTTAGGCCCCGTTCCCGCCAGCCCTAAGCCGCCATCAGCCCCAAATCCGACAGGTTCAGCTTCAACTTGCTACCAGCCCCAACCCTAAACCGCTACCGAGCCAAACCTTCACAGTTGTCCAAACCTCAACCCCAAACCAGAATCAAACAGAAACTCCAAACAATGAACTTCAAACAGGCATGAATTGTAAGCTTGCAAACTCCGACCTTAAACTGCCACGAGACCCGAACCCTTAACCCCAGCCAGCCCCAACACTAAACACTCATTAGCCCTACTTTCAACCGACCCCGACCTTAGCCAAAAACCCACCCACCAGCCCTGAGCGCTTACCAACTCCAACCCGGAACCCCCAAGGAGCCTTAGCCCAACCTCAGCCAAGTCAAAACCCTCAACTTTCACCTCATTTCAAACCCCTAACCAATTCCAAAGCGCAAGCTGCCACCAGCCCCAAATCCTTAAATCCTTACACCCTAGCCATTTCCCAGCCCTGGACGCTCATCAGCTCTCAAACCTAGCCGACGCCCAACGCGAAACCAGCCCCAAACCGTAAATTCCGACCCGAAAACCGGACCCGAAGCCCGTAAGCAATCCCAACCTGAGACCGCTGCCAGCCCCAAACCTGAAACTTTAACCCGCAACCTTAATCCGAAAGTCTATAACCAACACAATTGCAAACCCAAACCAATCCCAAGCCTAACCGCCACCAGCCGCAGACACCAATTTGTCAACCTGCACCAAACCCCAGCCTTTTTGCAGACGTCGTGTCTACGCGGAATATATGCCAGTTTGTGCATAACTGCTGCATATGCAGCGTATGCATACCTGCTGCATAAAGTTCTGCATATGCCAAAATCTTGCATATTTTTTTAATAATCATGCGGTGAGTTCTGCATAGACGCCATGGCTATGCAGAGGTTATCTAAAGGTAGCAGACTCGACTACGGTAGTTTGGCAAGTTCCGCACATATGCCGAATCTACCAGGAGGGTGCACTGCACAGACGCCATAGTCTTTTTCAAAAGAAATGCTTTTGCAGAACTTTATATAAAAATGCGGTTTTTGGATAGTTTGGGTGGATCCCGGAAAAGTTCAGGGAGGGTTCTGAACAAGTTGAATAGTATTGAAATGAAAGAGACGGTTGAAACCGACCGTGTCATCCATTATTGGAGTGGATGAAATGGATAAAATGGGTGTTCTTCATATTTCGTCATTTGTTTCATTCATTTTGTCCATGTCATTTTTAGTGGCGGATCCCGGACATCATTCACAATAAATGCAATGGATGGAGCAGTCAAGGACCTGCTTAATCAATTAATATTTCACATAGCAGTTATTTCAACAGCTATCTATTTCATGAAGGATTTACGTCAGTTATGTATCGAAAGGTACTATTACCATGTAATTTCCCTATTCAAACGTGCGGGGCCCCTTTTAACAGTAGTCTTCCCCTTTTAAGCTCAGGAAATTCAGGCCCCTGAATTTGTTATGTAATGTAAGGCGGGGTGGCAATATTTAGGGGAGGCAATTAACAAGTAGAGAATGAGTTCCCCGAAAGCGGTTGGAGCATGAAATGGTCAGCGCCACGATATCTAAAATCAGTTTCATCCGTTCATTTTTCCTTATATATTTGCATCCATCCATGACTTCATCCCTTCATGTTGTTAGATTTCGAAGATACTACGTACGGCAAAATGAAAAAACGTACATCGCATCATCATCCCATGAAGCCAATATCAAATCATCCGATCCATCAATTGTCGAGCCATCCTGTAGACAACACTTCAGCATAACTTTCCCTTCCGCCGGTTTCGCTGAGAAGGTTTTCGATACACAGCAATATTCTGCAGGAACACAGAGAGGGCTGTCGATTCCCAACAAATTCTGGGGACGCCCCACGCGGAAGTACAATTATGAAAAGCTACGGCCAGCTTTGCCCTGTGCTGTAAACCACATTACGTAATTATAGTAGCTAACCCCACGAAAGCCAATAAAATTGCGAACACCTCAAGAAAACCGTGCGCAAACCCCACAGCATGCCATCAACAAGACATCCTGTAAACACCACCTCCACGGAAGAAATCCAAACTTTTTTGGACAAAGCATTTCCGCATCTTGGGTCTCAGCTCATGTTGGATATTGGACAACCTCATATTGCAAAGGTTTTTCCGCATTTTACACATTCCGGACATGATTATGAGAAGGTTGTCATGAGCGATGCGAATAGGCACGCTGCCGCCAAGCTATCCGCGTTTGGTTCGAGCGTTGCAGACCAGCCAGCACACAGACAAAACAACATGAACATTGGACAATGCTCCAACGGACTTTGTCAGCAACGCATCTGCATATCTTTCAACGTTGGTTTCTGAGCCAAGAAGCCAGCAGATTGACAACCACAGCTTTTTGCAGTTTCCATGGCTTCTTCATGGCTGGGTGGACAGTCCATTCTGGAGGAGGTTATATCTTGTGTACATCACCGTCTTCTAGTATGCCTCGACGAAGCTGCATTGAGCACTGTTGGGTTGTGTTGCCGTGCTTTGGCTTGCATATCTGCAGAAGAAGGCCTCTGGCAGCGCTTGGCTCTGTGCCAAAGTCGGCTTGCCGCACTGCGGTTTCTAGGTGCGTTTAGCCCAGAAGCGCGTGAAACTACCACAGATGACGTGAAGACTCTTGTTGCAGGACGGCGTTTGGCACTTGGTGTTCCAGCGCAAGCTGAATCCGTGAATTGGCGGGACATGTGTCGGCAGCTAAATATTTCGATGGCGGAAACGCCATGGGAATTGGAAGGCTACACGGACGGATGCAGTGCAGCATTATGGACAGAACTGACAGACGAAACATCGAGCGACCTTACGCTTCCGGGTTCGACATCCAGCAACGTTTTGGCATCCCAGTCTCCGCACTTGTTCTGGATCGGTGGCGATCGTATGCTGGGAATTGCTGGTGGATATTCGCCCGATGTTGTGGGCGGCGCTTCGTTACATCCTCTCAGGCAAGTGTGCCTTCTGGATTTGCCGCATGTTCGGGGTCATCGAGATCAATTGACGCGTCCCCAACTCGTGGTACGCCGTTTGGATTGTGGGACAACCGAGGCCAGACTTCCCCATGGTCATCCATCCATGAACGGAGCTGCTAGCGACTTTGACCCAACAAGGAAAACCGTTTTTTTCTTTGGCGGAGGAGCCCCGCATTCAGATGTGACCAACACGACGTCTGCTTTACGCTTGGAAGGGTGGGACGGTGATGCTCCCACTGCCATGTGGCAGCCCGTGACTGCCATAGGGTGCGTAGAGTCAGGGCAAGTTCCCAGTGCGCGTCAAGGCCTGAAAGGAACGGTATTTAACGACGAGTTCATCATATTTGGAGGTCGACTGCTGGGCGGACGTTGCACAAATGAAGTTTGGTCGCTGGATCTAACATCAGATTCAGGCGAACCATTTTCTCTTGCTAACTTAGTTTGATCAGTTGTTCTCCATGCGTTGTTGCGCAGGTGCCACTGAATCTTCGCCGCTGTTAGCGTGGAGGTGGGGCAGGTTGTAATGTTGCCATTTGCAAGTGAGTTGCCTGGTGCCAGGCAGCTTGAATGCGACGGTCAAAGTCCTTCGCCCCGCGTGTGGCACAGTGCCTGTCAAGTGATCCACGGACACTGGCTGCCTGATGCAATGGATGACCAACTTTTTTCGGAGAAGAGAAGGGGATTGATATCCATGATGTTGTCCAATTCAGTGGCATGGCGTGCTGTAGTTGGCACAGATTCGATGATCACCGATGGTTTAGGGGGAATGGTGAAGAGTGCTCAAATCACGAAGCATGCGTGAACCAAGTCATCCATTTCGTGGTTGGAAGCTACGACATGGGCCTCATTGGGGTTTCCAGAGATTTGGTGACCCCTTGGGATCCCTCCATTTTGAGAACTCTAAGCCTTCAACCTTTGAATCCCAGTCCATATTCTTGCGAAGCCCACGATATATCAATGCTATATTAATATTTGTATACGTGGCTATGACTTTCTACAGGGAGAGACGTCAGTAGCTGACTTGGCATCTCAAAATGGCTCCTGCTGGGCCATCCCCTCGCGCATTAATGGTGATACTATGGGAACATATTGGGACTCAAACCCATTGTACTTGGAGTCAACATCATATGTCGAATGTTATCGATTGTGGTCACCGCTGGTGGTTTTCTGGGGTATATGATAGGGACCCGAATTACGACACGCATCCGCATGTGTCATCAAGCCGATGTGGGCCTGGGCTGCCGGAGTGTTCCACCCGTCACGCAGACATACGCAGCTGCTGAGGGTTGAGTAGTGCAGGATGGTGTCAGACAGCCTTCGCAGACGTAGATCGTCGAAGCAAACTTGGGATGACGCTAACTGACCGCGAGCGTTTTCGGGACGCGGCATCTGCAATCAACCGGCTGGCTGGCATGTATGCAGACACGAGCCATTGGTCTTCCATTTTTGTAGCCACTTGGGCATCAACATGCGACAATTGGCACCAAATCCGGATTCCTGCAGAGCATGCGGACTCAGCTTTCACGATGGATGCTAGCCAGATGCGTCTGAAGTCTCCGGAGTGTTGTTGGGATGGACTATGCGGCATGGGATTCTTCGGTGTTGCTATGGACCACTAGGTTGAACGCTTGCGATGGCGGTGCATTATCAGCTTAAGTATGTTCCCTGCTCTCTGCTGTTTGGGCGGGCGCGTTGGCAGCGGGGCACGAGGGAGGGAGAGAGAGAGACAGAGGCAGGTGACACTTTCCAAGTCCATACTCACAGCCCATTCTCATTGGCTGACAGTAGATTTTTTTTGCGTGCAGTCTCAATGGGTGATAGTATGCTTCCCGGACTGTTGTGCCAATTTGTGCAGTAGGTGCTAATGAGTTTGTGCGTAGCCATGGCTTTTGGAAGTGAAAGTTATGAGCAGCAGTTCCAAATCAAGTTTATTCAGCTTTGTTCATCCCTGCTTCTGGAGTGGTGAGCGTTGCCTTCAAAACCAAGATGGGACAGAATCGGAGCTCATTGACTGCTACATATACACTGAGCAAGACTATGACTACAGTTGTGTTGTTCATTTATGCTTCGACTTGTGTGTTCTCAGGCATCTTCACATGCGCCATAGACCCTTAACCTTAAACTTTAAATGTGCAGTTCAGGTTCATCTACGGCGGCAGTACTTGGCAGTTCGAGGCTCCGTATCAAGTTTGCAGGAGGTTTTGGGGTTTTGATTGTCTGCACAGTTTTCTTGAGCTGTACCTTTTGGCTTGGAATTGTGAAGTCGTAGCGGCATCCAATCACGGCTACATCATCATAGGTCCATAGGGGTAATGTAGGGATAATGGAAAAGAAAATGGAAACTATTAGTTAGGGTTTAATGTTTATGGTACATAGGGGAGGGTTCTATCTAGGATTATATAGAGATCTCGGGTTTCCAGGCCTCCCATTGTCAGTCCCTGCAGTGACGTTTCGGCATTACCGAGAAACGGATCACAAGCTAGTGGTGAGAGGAGATGCAACGGAACTGAACACATCACCTTAAAACTGGGGCCCACAAAAAAGCCCTGAGCCCCTAAGCCCCAGCCCTGAACCTTAAACCCTAAAGTCCCTGTGCAGGAGCCACCAGAGCCTCATGACTTCCGAACAATTTTTGTTCAGCTCTCAGTTGCCTGGAGCAGGCTTTGGAATTTGGAGTTTAGGGTTCCCGAGTTTTTTGAGAAGAGCTTCGGGTTTGTTAGGGAAAAGGGTTCAGCATTTGGGGTCTCTTGGGGCTCAGGGTTTAGGGGCTCAGGAGTGAGCGAGGGCAGTTGGATTCTGGGCTGCAGCTTGGAAAGGGAACTGGGAGTTTCCCAAAATTAGGGGTACCTTATATGGGTATATAGGGGGTACATAGGGGTTATATGGGATAATGGAAAATAGAATGGAAGCTACTATTTAGGGTTTAGAAGGGTTTAACCAGGGTTAGGTCGTGTGGAGGGTTGAGGGCATGGCCACATTGCGAAGAAAGCGCCTACCGTAGCAGGCTGGTCCAACAACATGGTTCCAATGCAGCAGCTTTCTAGATTACTGGCAATGATTCTACTGTTCCAGAAGGCATATGCAAGAACCTCGGTTTTGCTTCAGCCACATGGGCAGTTGTCAGTACCGTGGCGGTTTTTTTACCAAATTCCTAATGTGGGGGTGGTTTTAAATCACCCCTGAAAGTTACGGGCAGACCAATCTCGAAAGAAAGGGTTCAGGAAATGGGGCATCGTTGGGGTCATTCCCCCTTACAGTAGCTGTTACCACAATGGGTTATAGGAGTTATAAGAACCCCCTTAATGAGGCCCCTTTAAGGACAGTTACTGGGAGGGGGAATGACCCAAGGCATCGTAGTAAAAGCTCAGAGGCCTGAGCTCTCTGAGATGGGTAAGAATAGGAGTAGGAATAGCAGCAGGGGTAGAGGTAGGCGTTCTTGTGATTTGAGTTCAATTGCGTGCCATGATTTTTGCGGATGTGTAGGCCGGGGCAGTCTAGTATTATCTCTTTATGAGAAGGTCGCTTACATCATGCTAGGCCTTTGGCCTCCTGTGTGTGCCCTGTGTTCCTGGATTGTACTGAGATCTTGGACATGGCGGCGAGGCCGGAGATTGCCGTATCCATTCATGGTCGCGATACTTGCGTGATCATCAGTTGACCCATTTGAGCTATAGTCTATGATGCAATACCCCAGCAATTGAGAATCAACTGGAAAAGAACAAGGAACATGGCATGAAATGGAGACTGCTATTTGTAGAGTTATATAAGAGTCGAATGAGCTATAGCCTAAACTCCTGAAAGAGGGTTACATAGGGGACTATATAGGGATGTATTATCAGGGTGACTAAGGGGGATACTAGGAGTTTAGACAATGGCTCATAGCCTTAGGGTTAATTAGTATTCCGAGCCATCCGGGGGAGGGTTCCATGTTTTCTCATGTTTAGGAGCACCGAAAGCAGTACAGAGCAATAGTAGCAATACCAATAGCAGAGTATCAGTGCATGTGGACGGTCTTCCAGAAAGGTATGTATGCATATTTCCTGGGCACCATGGTCCTTTTTATGGCTAGTGAGCCCCACCTAGAAAGGACACACTCTTTAAAACAAAATCCCTAAACCCTGAGCCTTAAACCTGAAATCCTAATGTCCAGAAATGCACTTTGCAGGCGCTGGTCTTCTGTGGACCACACCCCTGGCCCCGAGCCGCCGTGGGCAGTTGCTGCTGCACTTGTCCCGCGCGCTCCCCGAAAACATGATGGGAAGTGAAAAAGGGGTTATATATATATACAGTTTATATATGTAAGGTTTCCCAAAATTAAGGGTCCCTTCTTAGTGTCCCCATAATGAGGATTCTCGTATTTGGGGGTCAAGATTGGATCTTGTGGAAACTACCAGAGTTTTTGTTGCAGGCGTGGTTTGTAGGATGCTGCGTGGCATCAGCTGTAATGTGCCGCTTGTCATCCTTACCAAAAAACTGAACTGTCAATGGTCAGTCAATGCAAGGCTGGGCTGCTGCCAGCTGCTGCTTTTGGGCGGCACGTTGCCCCACAAGCACAATCCTCAGTTTGCGATTCGTCCGGTCAGTGAGCGAGCCAAGCAAGCTAGATGTGTTGCGAGCTGGCGCACCAGCTCAGTAGCAGCAGGATGGTATGGTTGTAAGCGTGGAACAGACGTCTTGGATTTTAAGCGCCGAGCTACTCGAAACCGTAAACCTTGCCTTAAACCCTACCCCAAGCCATGCTCCAAACCCTATATGGTAGTTTCCCAAAATAACGGGCCACTATAAACCCTAATATATTATAATCCTTATTATGGGGACCCCCAAATGGGTACCCCTAATTTTGGGAAATCCCCATGTACCCTGGACGCTATGGCTTTTGCGTCCAGTGCGGCTTAGCAAAGCCTGCTTTAATAGTAGCTTCCATTTTCTTTTCCATTATCCCCCATATAACCATTATTATTATTACTATTATTGTTATTTTTATTACTACTATTATTACTATTGAGGCTTGGGAGTCAGGGCCTGAACGCACATAGCTTGCGCCAGTGGCGAACTTGGCAGGCAACTCAGAGTGTTCACCACAAGAAGTCCAAGGCCCCATCATAGTATATTGGGGCTATATAGGGATAATGGAAAGTAAAATGGCAGCTACTATAGTATATTGGGGTTATATAGGGATAATGGAAAATAAAATGGAAG
>CAJNIZ010044209.1:8863-21764 GCA_905231905.1 Symbiodinium pilosum | reverse complement strand
GGGTATACCTTGGGGTTATATTGGGGTTATATTGGGACAATGGAAAAGCAAATGGAAACTACTGTTTAGGGTTTAGGGTTTAGGGGTTTAGGGTTCTTGGGTGGTTACATTGGGATAATGGAAAAGAAAATGGAAACTACAATAGGAGTTATACAGAGGTTTAGGGTTTAGGGTCTATATTGGGATGAAAAAAAGGAAACTACTATAATATGATAGGGTATACCTTGGGGTTGTATTGCCGTTATATTGGGACAATGGAAAAGAAAATGGAAACTACTGTTTAGGGTTTAGGTTTTAGGGTTTAGTGGTTTAGGGTTCTTGGGTGGTTACATTGGGATAATGGAAAAGAAAATGGAAACTACAATAGGAGTTATACAAAGGTTTAGGGTTTAGGGTCTATATTGGGATGAAAAAATGGAAACTACTATAATATGATAGGGTATACCTTGGGGTTGTATTGGGGTTGTATTGGGATAATGGAAAAGAAAATGGAAACTACTGTTTAGGGTTTAGGGTTTAGGTTTTGGCAAAAAGGGTTTAGGATTTGAGCTGGGGCTTTAGAGTTTAGGCTTTTGAGTTTAGGGTCTAGGCTGTAGAGTTTAGGGTTGAGGCTGTACAGTTCAAGGTTTAGGCTTTTGAGTTTAGGGTTTAGGATTTAGAGTTGATGGTTATCGCTATATTGCGTAGTATAGTGCAGTTGAGTGAAGTGTAGTATAGAATGCTTTCCTTACAGGTCCGTATGGTAAAGTAGTCATGCCCAGGTAGATCTTCAGGGCCTCCCAATGGAACCTCTAGGACAGTTCCTTTAAGAATTCTGGGTTCAGCTGAGTTCCTTTGCATATTCCTTTTTGAAGGAACCCTCGTGAGGGGGTTGGGTCTGTCCCATTGGGGCATAGAACTTTTTCCTCCTGCAACATTTAGCAGCATTGAGTCCTATCAAAGAGTGTCATACCCAGCAACATTTAGGGTTGGCCATCGGCTTTTACATTCGACCTGCTTTTCATGATGATTGATATCCTCGTTGTTCCTCATCTTTCGCTCACTTTTTTGCTAGCTGACCTATGCCCGAATTCCTAGCAGATGGCATCCAGGTGTATCTGCGAAGCCACTTTCCCGCGTGCTTCATTCCACACCGACGTGGTCGGCTTGGTGTGGGACATTTGGGAGGTTTGAGAAACTGGATGCCCCAATGCAGACCCCAGCATACCGCGGTCCTTATTCTAGGCACCCTCAGAAAGGACCTCTGATCTTTGGAAAGCTCCCATTCGGGTATGTGTTAAAATTCAACTCAATGCATACCCTTGCAAGGTTCAGGACAAATTGTTCTACCCCACCTCATAGAAGGGCACACCCATTTGCTTTCTCCATTTGGCTCGTTGTCTGAGCTGTGCAGGCTTGTACGCTGGGGACCACTTGGAGCCCTAAACCCTAAACCCTAAATTATACGGTAGTAATTTCCATGTTCCTCTCCATTATCTCCATATAACCCCAATATATACCCTGTAGTCCCTACATAACCCCTATATAAAAACATGTCCACGTGAACTTAGGATGGTCCTTGTGATTCTTGCTGTTGTCTGAGGCTCTGTCGTGCTGTTTGGTGGTTCCCGCTACTTCACAGGCAGGAGGCTGTGTGGCGAGGGGGTTGGTAAGGCAGCGAGAGATACCCAGAATAAGTGTTGGTACTCCATGTACCAGAATTGCAGGAGCAGCCTGTGTCTCATCGGTGTATGGGCAACAGAAAGCTCTCAACCCCAAACCCTAAGCGCCAAACCCCCAACGCTAAACCCCAAACTCAAAACTTCAAACTCTAAAATCCCGAACCCCAAACCCTAAACTCTAAGGCCCACACTCAAAAACCCTAGACGCTAAGCCCTAACCTCTAGACCCGAGACCCTAAGCCCTAAACTCTAAACCCTAGACACCCTGTTCAGGTGAGTACTTCAACGATTTACTGGAGCTTCAGCTCCCGTCTTGCAGACGCGGGTCATATCCTCAAATCCTGATTTTTTCGTGCTTAGGGTGCTAGATTTCTGCAGGTCCTCAAGTAGGAAGTATAGTGTCTCGGGTCATGTTAGTGAGCACCCTATTCCTGGCAGCCCCCCATGCCGGTCCCCAAAGGTTGTGTTTGTGGGGGTTACAATGCAACACGCATCTCTGAACTCTCTTGCTGATGCCTAAAACATGCAAAGAAACGGGTTGAGGGCTGGGTAGGAAATCGCACAAGTTAGAACCAGGTGATGACCTACACTCCCCTCTAGTTTCCAGTATGAATAACAACAGTGTTTCATAACATGCCTACCAAGGGTGCAGCTCAGGGGTGAGCGAGCCTTTTTCAAATATGCGAAACGTGGCGGTGGTAGCTGCAAACCCCGAATCCCCAAACCCTTGTGCACCTGGGCCTCAGTATGCCTCAGTGAAGTGTTGGGTTGAGCATGTTGCGCTTCCTCTGCCAGCGTTTCTATGTGGTGCTCAGTGTTGGAGGCCGTGTTTTGTGGGGCCCCATAGTCACCAGTCACGAGCCTATGGAGGCGCAAGCTGCCTGTTGGGCATGGGGCTGACGACGGCTACGCGTTCTTCCTAACGTCTTGCTTCTCGCCACTAGCTGGCTTCTTGCGCTGGTGTCTGGGGTCTGCGTTGCTTGCTCAAAACTGCCTTGATAAGCCCTACGCTGTGTGAAGGTTCCCCTTTACTCTGGATGGTGTCATGTGCGACAGCCGTCGTACCTTAGACATGCGTGCTCCAAATGGGTCAGTGCTGCATTGGTGAGTATTGTCTTTACACACCCGCGTGTGTCGCGCCCCTAAGATTTCAGACGGAGGCAGAATGCTCGGGGTGCAGGTGAATCTTGAGTCTCGAGGTGCCTTCCGCATGTTACCAGTGTGGCAGATGACCCGGATGCGTGGCAGCTGCATGAAGAGGGTGGGCTTATGGCACCAATGGAGTTGCCTCAGATAAAGCAACATGTTTTTAAAGAGTCGTGTGACCATCGCGATCCCGCGTGCCAGCGGGGAGGTTTTGGCGTTCTATGGCGCACTTCCTGTGATCCAGTGTGTTCATGATGGGCTTTATCCCGCAGTAGTTCATGCTGCAGCTTCATCGCCGTCATGTCTGGCTCCATGCAACATCGCCCGTTCCGGAGCATGCAGACCTTTTTCTTGTGGTGGCTAATCATGCCTTCCTTTTTGCCAGAGGCGGTTGTGAGTCGGCGATGGCGGTACGCCTTTGACTTCACAGTCGCTGATATGCTTATCCGGTCCATGTGCTGCGCTCGATGTAGTTGCAGTATGCTAATTTTAGGGGCGGGCTGAAGCATGCTCATCCCCTTCCCTTCTGATGAGAGCGTTTTACTGTGCTCAATCTTAGAGCGCCGCTGGGGGCCGAAGGGATTGACACATGTTTGTTTACAATTTTACTCCAGCAAGTGGTGCCGGAATCGTTTGCCTTCATGGCACCCTGACATGCCCCTTAGCTTCGTCAGGTGCACCCTTAAAAAAGAAATCAACTTCTTCGAGACATGCATGCCGCGAGTATGTAATCCCCTCCCCCTAGCATCAAAACCCCCATCCCCCTAATAAAGCTTCCAGTACCATCAGACAATGGGGGAAGGTTGATTATCAGCAGGGTGAAGGGGGCTTTTGGTATCAGGGGACGGATCATCATCGGCAGCTTGTCCCCCAGAACCCTATGCTGCGACAAAACGGCCTTCCAAAGTACAGGGTTGTGTATTCGCCCATGTCACTCTGTAAGTTTCTGGCATTGTCGTGCTTATGACGCTCCAAAGTAGTAAGTTGGGAGTTCCAAAAACTGAGGGCTCCTGACTTGGGAGTCCCACGGAGTTTCCATTGCAAGAGTCATGTTTTGCAGCGTTTTTCAGCGGGATCCTCCTCATTGAAATAGCCCACACCCTGCACCTAAATTTGCCTTGTTTTTGCACATGAATGCTGCTATTTAAACAACGTCTTCAGAACCTTAACAGTGCGCCTTGATTGAGGATCATATCCTACATTGTACTAGGCACCTTAGCATGATTTGCGGCTATAGCCCTTCATTGATGGGTTCTGTTTCTGTGCCTTGCATCACTCCCCCTCAAAGTAGCTTACCCCTTAAGCACAGTTGCTGTACGGGGGAAGGACCCAACCTCTAAAACCAGGTCCCGTGCTGCAGTTCTTGGTGAAGGTCGCCGGCAGGACCCTACGCTTTTGACTCTCTATGGCTGTACTGGGAGCTCACGAGACATGCTTCACCCGCAGAAACAAGCCATATATGCAAGCAACTAATCCAACCTTCTTACAATCTCTGCAAATCTCTGGGGTCCCTTGGTGCCCCCTGTTTTGAGAGCCTCACATCGTCAGGAGTCGAGGCATCCTTTGTGCGGAGAATTTCAGGTGGGCCCTCGTCAGTGTCATCCCCGGAAACAAGTTCCACTGCAGGGTCCAGGATTTAGGGTCTCCTGCATCTTCCTGAAAGGGGTTCCGCAAGAATTGGGGGTACCTTTTTCAGGGGTCCCTACAATAAGGATCATGGTATTGTGGGGTCTACAACCGGGTCCCGGTCCCCCGATTCCGGGGAACTACCTTTTGTCCCTAAAGCTCCTAACATACCCAACCCTATATAACCTCAATATAACACCAATATAACCCTACATAACCCCAATGTAATCCTAATAGACCTGTTTTCAGGGCGGGTGTTGCCATTGTTCTTGTTATCAAGACTGTTGGTCTTCGTGTCATGGTTTGCATGGGGGCTTCTGAAATTGGATCCTTTTGGGAAGCCTTGTAATGAAGACTATCTAATTTTTAAACTATTTAATGGCTGCCGCCAGTGCCGCCGACCCCCAATCTGGGATACCAGTGTTTTCACCTTGGCCGCTCGACTTGCTTGTCCTACTTCCTGGAGGACTACATGAACCCTAAAATTATGGGGCCCCTTATAATAACTGTAGAATTATAGGGTAGTCCAGGACCCCTAAACCTTTTTAAGATACATTTAGTTCCTATGGCTTGCCGCTTGCCGCACTTGCCTCAGTTGCCCTTGTGAGCCCAGTATTTGTATTGTCTGCCGCTTCTGGAGGAGAAGGGCGTAGGGGGGCCCCGATCCAATCCCGAATCACGGCTATATACCCTGAGGGTGCAAGTAGCCAATAATCAGGTACTTGGGGATTCTATAGTCCAAAATAGAAGTTGTAAGTAGAGTTTTTGGGTGGATTTTTTCTGATGATTATGTACTTGGGCCCTCAGGGACAGTTAGTTATGAGAATTTACGGGCATAACATTTGTCATGATTCAGGTTCCCCTACTAGCGTTATCTCTTGACATCCAATTGTAGGCCTTCAAAGTAGAGACCTCCGCCTGCCTGGATCCCTCAAGTATTGATCCCCAAACCCTAACCGTACTCCCTAAAGCCTAAACTCCCGAACCCCCATACGTACCTCTTACCCCGGAGTCGAAGCCGCTGAGCCCATGCTATCTATGCCACCATAGATCGTCTAAACCCCACACCCTTGAATCTGCAAGCCCCAAGCTTCTATGGAATTACCATAGGACTTTTAACCCAGATAACCTCGTTGAGAGGTTCCCTACACACCCATCCCTAACCAAAATATCATAACTCTAACCTTAGACCCTCAACCCTACACCCTAAACCCTAAACCCCTCTAACCTTAGACCTTAAACCCTACACCCTAAACTCTAAACCCCTCTAACCTTAGACCCTAAAGCCTACACCCTAAACCCTAAACCCAGTCCTGAGCCAACTGCAGCCATATCTCTCCGCAGCGCGGATCCTGTGAAGCAGGCGTGGGAGTGGGGCACAACAGATCATTTCACAGTACACAAGCCTAACGGTCCTAGTATCTAAGTGTTAGATACTTAGGCCCCCAAACATCTATGTAGGAACCATTTTTGGGCCTCAGTATATAACAACGAGGCAAGGGATCCAGTGTCCTGACTATAAGGTGTTGTTGGGCTTGGAAATCCGAAACCCTAAGCCCTAAAGCCTAAACCATGGTTTTGGGAAGTCCCTAGACTGAAGAGCACAGTAGTCAGAGTCGTAATGTAGAGGCCTAGAGCCCGGGCGGATCTAGAAAGTAGATCCCCTTAATGGGCCCCTATATAATCTCCAATAGTACTGCACGGTACCAAATTGGGGGTTCTACTTTCCAGATCCTCCTAGGGGTCTGGGGAGTGCCTGAGTTTTCACAAATAATGTTAAGATTATTTTTTTATAATTATTAGTATTATTATTGTTATTGTTATTATTAGTATCATTGCAAAGGATCCGCCTCGTAAATCTCTAGTTCGGAGGCACATTTATCCCATCCACCTTGATCCCACCTTTCAAAACTGCCAAGATGCCCCCTAGCATGCCCTTGCCTCGAGGGTCCAACTGCCCAAAGTATGGGCTTTAGATGCCATTTCGTACCTAGAACCTTGCACCTGGAACCTTGCTGTGTGGGTACTTGGACCCGTACTTAGGGCAAGCAAGTCCCTGGCAGCTCTAGCTGAGAAGGCCCAGCTACATCTCAATTACGTAGGCAGGAACCTTGAAACCAGTTTCTTATTCTTCTCATTATTATTACTACTATCATTGTTTCTACTGATATTTCTTATCCCTGTACTAGAGTCCAAGCAGAAAGCCTTGCAAGCAGTCTTAGTTCAACCTTGCCCACAACAAGGCTCCCCTGGTTACAAGGGTAGTGCTACGGCCCTTAAATGGGGATTGTACGAGTACCATTAATTAGGTTATAAGTCCTCTACATTGCTTCGGGGGCTCCTTGCTGCAGGATGCTGAGCCTCAACAATAGTAATAATAGTAATAAAGTAATAAAGTAGTAATAGTAATAATAGTAATAATAGTATAGTAATAATAGTAATAATAGTAATAATAGTAATAATAATAATAATAGTAATAAGAGTAGTACTAATTAGTGTCCTAGGACTCAAATAATAGGGGGCTAGTACTTAAAACTCCGATATTTGAGTCCTTGGACCTTAAGGGGAAAGGAAGTGGACACAGGAGAAGCAAAATCTCCACGCCAAGCTTGACTATAAGCTCCAGGTCGTCAGCATCTATCTGAACTGGGACGCAACTAGGAGCCCGAATAATGATTTGAAGATTAATCCTCTATAGTGCCTCTATATTTATTCTCCCAAAACCCTTTTGAACTTTTTGGGCCCTACGCTGCCGAAGCTCTCACCTTCTCTAAGTGGAGGGCAAACGAGGCTGAAGCGAGTTGGACCTTGACACTACATTTAGCAGCTGCTACGTTTACTGGGTTCCTGCTAAGGGATTTAAGTTAAGTTAGTATATTGGAGATATACAGTAATTTATAGGTTTTTGTCATTATGGTGACTTGAATTAAGTTTCTTAACAGCAACCCAGGTTAAAGCCCCATACACCCCAATCGTTATGAATTTTGAGCACATTAGATCTTTGCATACTGTAATTGCAAAGAAGCCTTACAGTAGGTACCCGGGTGCGGACCGTAGCATTAGGTCATGAGCCACACGGTTTAAGGGTTTAGGATTTAGGGTTTAGGGTTTGTTCAGCTGTTCAGCAGAAACCCTTCGGAGGCCTAAGTATATAACCCTATAAGGGTCCTAGTACGTAACCCTAGCTATTATATACTTAAGCCCCAAAATAGTACTAGGACCCTTAACCCTCAACCCTAAACCCTTCTTCTTCTTTCTGAAGGAGCAGAAGAAGAAAAAACCCTAAACCCAAAACTTTAAACTCCCCTAGCCGTGCTGGCTGACAAAAGTCCTAGGGGTGACAACAAAACTTTAAACCCTATTATATATACTAGTCATAGTCATAGGTCAAACACCGACCGTAAACCCTGAACCTCTACAGCCCTTACCTAGACCCCAAAGGGTGTAGAAGGGTTATAAGGGGATTATAAGGGGCTCCCTTAAGAGATGAGGCAGGGGCTATATTGAGAAAGAGCTCAAAATGAGGTAGAATAACGCCCCCAACCTCCATTTGGGGGTTAATTAGGTAATATTTGTAATCCCACAGACGAGCCGCAGCCCTGTATCCGAAAACTTATCTCTGACTGTATATATAGGGACCTTCTTGAAAGAATAGCCGGCCAATCAGACGGTACAGCCCTCAAGTCCCCGAGTAATTAACGCCAGAGGTGAGCGGGAAGTTCTGAAATAGAGAAGAGAGTTCTGGAATTGGTGTAGGTTGCTTTTTTTGTGGTTCGTATTCTTGATATGCGGAGTGGTATAGGGGAATATTCCAGTTTTCAAAAACACCCCGGTCCTAACCACCAAATCTTAAACCCCGCGCCCCAGACCACTTACCCTCAACCCGAAGCCCCAAACCCTATTCCCGAACCTCGGTAAAGCCCCTTCCTGTAAATTCCGAGTCTGCTTCGGGCATCAGGCGCTTAACGACGAGGAGCTGCGAGCTGCGCTAGCACGCGCAGAAGCCGCAGCTGAGGAGGCAAGAAGATTTGGGAGTTTGTGGTTATGGCTCAAGGGTTGAAATTGGGGCTTAGGGCTTAGGGTTCGAGGACTAGGCTTTTTTGGGGTTCACGGAGTTTATGGTGAGGATCTTCAAAGTTTTGCGTTTTGAGTTTTGAACGTCGGGTCTAACCCTAAGCCTTAAGCTTTTTTGGCCTGACCCCACAGGGATGAAGGGATAAGGGAGCAGCACTCAGCTCAGGGTTTCAAATTCAGGGTTTAGGGCTTGAGGATTAGGTCACTACCATGGTTGCGTTTTACAGTTGAGCACCTTTAAAGTTTTGGGTGTTGAGCCTTGGGTTTAGCCCTAAGCCCTGAGCCCCATGCCCCAAACCCACAGGTATGAACGGAAAAGGGGGCAGGATTTCGGCTCAGGGTTTTAGATTTAGGGTTTAGGGTTTGGGGAGTATGTCATGCCTTAGGTTTCCGGCACTGATTTGCAAATTTCAGAGTTTGGGGTTTTCAGTCTTGGGACTAATCCTAAGCCCTAAGGCCTAAGAACTTTGCCCCAAGCCCACAAGGATGAAGCGTATAAGGGCTTGAAGATTAGGTCATGGTTAGACCAAACTCGTAGCCCCAAAGTCTCCGAATTGCGCAGCTATTGCAGCGGCAAGTCAAAATAATCGTTAGTGACAAGCGAACATCAGGAACTAGGTTCAAGTCCTGGAAGCCTGCCAAGCCCGAATCCTGAAGCCACAGATCTGGACATCTCGTAGCCTCTATACATGCATACAAGTGTCTGAGCGCTAGGTGGTTTTGAATCTATAGGAATCCGAACCCCGAAGGAAAGATGGTCTCCACTACTCCTTACTATTCCAATAGCGTCCAGCAGAGTTTAGCTTGAAGACATCGGAAATGAAAACCAACTCCAAACCAGAAGGAAAGAAGGATGCCTCGTGGAACTTCGAGTCAGCGCAGGAAAGGGAGGCACACCCTGGACGGATTTGCTACAACTCGCGACGTAGTCAATCACGGATTAACTGGGAGCTCCAGGCCCAGAACGAAGGCTTCACGATTCCGGAGGTGGATCAAGCCTATGTTTGCTCCCTCCTCAAAGCTTTCTTCGCCAGTAGGCCTGGGCCGGGAGGTGTTTCATTGCTTTCGTATCTCAAGCTGCCAGTGCCATCCCAGGAGAAAGACGGCTGGTGGGTGTTGGAGATACAGAATTCGCTGCGTCCCCCGTTGGCGTCGGACAGCTTGGTGGAGGGGTACCATGGCTTCAAAGCAGAGGGGCTTTACTCCATCTTGTGGCACGGGAACCTCTTCCCGAGCACCGGGAGCAACTGCCGGATGCTCAGCCACGGCGATGACTCCTTGCCTGGCGTATACATCCATAGTGGTGCGACTGCGCACAAAGCGGAGTCATACGTCAGGTTCATTAGCCTTACGCAAGATGGAGTCTTTGTTGCCTTCCAGATGGCTTTGATGTTTGATGCCTCCCGCTCAGTAAAGCGCGGACGCAGCACGGAGCAGAGAATCGTGCACCCGGATGGGTGCCACATCAGGGCGCTCCTCATGCGCTGCTCGCCGCTGGCGCAGCTGGACTCCTCCGTTGAGCTGCAGCAGCAATGGATCCCCAGCTTAGAGGCCAACCCTATGGTGTTTGGCACTGAAAGCAGCGCGCGCCAGCCTCAGCGCCACAACTGGTGGTCCGCTGGCACGGCGAGAGGCCTTCAGCGCCAAACACCAAGGGGTCCTCCAAGTTCCACTGCTGCTGCAGCTCAAGAGCCTTCCAGGCGACCTCGGCAGGCAGACCGCAGCTGGCAGGGTGGAGGTGGCAGCAGCAGTTGGTCCAGCTGGTAATGATTTTGCAGACCAGGTTCTTGGTCCTGTGGATGTGGTCACACCCTACTGCAGCAAGGAGGTGTCTTCATGGAGCAGTGGAGCAACAAGACAATACAGTTGTTTGGACTTCGGGATTTGGGATTCGGGAGCTGTCCTCCCGGTGCGCAAAGAGCTAGACATCTGCGTGCAGCAGTGGTCAGACAATGCCCGGGAGTCCTCAAGGGATTTTCCTCACGCCTTGCTTGGTTGCTTCTGATTTGTGACGTGGGGTGGCAGTGGCAGTGGCAGAGTGCAAAAGTGTATGCATGGGACTAAATCAGGTGATCTTGGATAAGTTGGACGGTGCAGGACCATCAGCTGACTGCACCCCGCTTCTTCACTTCATGCTGCGTGCATTGGCATTGCGTGACTTGACATGACTCTTTCTGTTGCAGGTCGAGTCCCCGCGCCGAAATCTGAAGTCCTTCTCCCAGCAGCATCCACAAGGGGTGTTACACTCTCGTGCCTTGCTTTAAGGCCGAATTCCTTCTTATAAGATGCCTGCAGGGTCATGTTTTTGGTATCATTGTTTGCAGATGCATGTGTGCGTATGCTCTCAGCATGCAGCGACCCGCAGGCCTAGACCTTCAACCTTAGACTAAATCCTAAACCTCAGATGCCTGGACTCCCTGACACACTCGAAGGCTGGACCAAGCGAAGACACGGGAGTATGTTTCAGGTGTCGAGATTTAGAGTTTGAGGTTGTTGAAATTGGGTTTAGTGTTTAGGGTTTAGGGTTTAGGGTTTAGGGTTTGGGGTTTAGGGTTGTCCATAAGGCTGGGTAAATAATTTCGTCTGGGGCTCATACATACCCTCTGCATCCTAAAGCCCCTTTAGCAGCCTGTTTGGAGATTTGGGTTCATACCAGTCACCATCAACCCTGTTGAAACATAGTAGCTACAAGATTCCCCAAAAGAGGGTGTAGGCCCTAAGGGCCCAAGTATGTTAGTTAGAGATAGAGGTGCTGGGAAGTAAATGATTCTTGGGCACTTGGACCCTTGGGGAAAGGCTCTGGGCTGTAGGCTCTATTTTGATAATAATAATAATAATGATAATAATAATAATATCAATAATAGTAATAATAACAATAGTAGTAATAATAACAGTAATAGTAATAGTAGTAATAATAATAATACTAATCATAATAACACTAATAATAATAATATAATAATACTAATAATAATAATACTCACAATAATAATACTAATAATACTAATACTAATAATAATAATAATACCTTCCAAGAAGCAGCTTGGGGGACATTGTGTCATTGAGGGTTCTTGTTATGGTGCATGCTGCTCGCACTGTCCAAGTGGCAAGATCATGAACCTCAGCTGCAAGTTGTCAGTTACTTAGAGGTTCATGGGTAGTTCTAAGTACCCTAAATAAAACTTATAAGTACGGTTGTCCCAATCATAGCACCACTTAAAGCCCCAAGTATGTAAAGTTGGGGGGGTGCATTACTAGGTGACTGGGTCCCGACACCTCCCCCTCATCCTCAAGCTCGAATCACTACTCTTCCATAGCCCTTATGTCCGCCCAGAATCCGCCACTTGAACCCCCCGCCCATGTATGTCTATTCGGGAAGAACTGCAACCGAATCATGCCCTTGAAGGCTCATGTGGTGCTTGGCACGTCGTTTCGTATAGCTGCAGCATACGCGGATGATCCCCGTAGCTGGCCGCATATGGGTATTTCTCTAAGGGCCCCCCCTATAATCCCTGTATAAACCCTCTATGCCTCTTGAGGTCCCTAAGGGGCCCCTATTTTGAGAAAACTTCCATTTGCCTAAACCCTATATCCTAAACCCTAGACCCTAAACCCTATACCCTAAACCCTCTACGGAACCTGAGGGTGTCATGTGAGCTCAGGCCACAATGCTCCAATCTTTGCCGATGAGCCGCCCTAGGCCACCAGACACGAACATGAAGGTTAAGGCTTGGAAGGCTACGGATATACGCGTTCGGGGATTCAGGATACAGTAGGATTTAGGGTTTAGGGTATAGGGTTTAGGGTATAGGGTTTAGGGTATAGGGTTTAGGGTATGGGGTTTAGGGTATGGGGTTTACGATATAGGGTTTAGGATGTTATAGGCTTAGGGTATAGGGTTTAGGGTATAGGGCTCAGGGTATAGGGTTTAGGGTATATAGGTGTAGGGTATAGGGTTCAGGGTTGGAGGAGTTGAGGGTTATTTCCGTTCCGCTGTTCTTCTCAAAGGCCCTTAGGATTCCTCAAGGGACCCCTCCTTTGAGAAGTTCTCCTTTTGCTAGTGACCCTGCTGCCTCAACCCCAAAAAAGCTGCCGTTCTTGAAAGCACAGGGAAGTCCTTCGACAATCCTCAAAAAAAGGCTATGTTTAGGGACCCCCAAAATGTATGGAGGGATGGTGCCTGGACTCAAACTGTAGGTGTCCCCTTAATTTCGACTAAGACCCAACGGATGGGTTTCTCCCTTGAGGATTCTCAGAATAAAGGGCCATGCATGCATGGGTAGATGTGGGGAGGCCCTCTGCTAAATGCCGTGATTGTGTCTCTGGTTGCTGTTTGGGGCTCTGTGGCTTCATCCCTTGGGGTCTTCTTTTTGGCAAACTCCCTAAACCCTAAACCC
>CAJNIZ010044208.1:18543-44689 GCA_905231905.1 Symbiodinium pilosum | reverse complement strand
CTAGGTCAAGTGGCTTTAATACACCTCTTGAAATTGAACTTCTTGACGGACAAGAATTGAGCGCAGATGAAATAGCCAGAATACAAGCCGAAATGGAAGCACATATGGAAATGATGAGAGGAGCGCGTCAAAGAACCATTAGTAGCGCTAGTAGTGATTTAGCAGACGTCCATAGACAAACACTTCCGGTTGGTGTTCCTGTTCATTCAATGGCTTCTGATGGTGTTAGTGACACAATGCCAGAATTAGAACCAATTGAAGGTATGGAAGAAGATGAAGAAGTTGAAGTTGATGAAGAAGTTGAAGATGATGATGATGACGAAACGCAAGTGCCACCGCAATCGCGAAAACACAAAGAAATGATTGACTATGACAATAAAATTGAAAGGTGGAGACAGAAGGATGTAAATTTTGATGACATCTTATTTCAAATGCATTTAAGAGGAATAAATTTAACAAAAGAACAACAGGAGGAAATGGATAAACTCAAAATAAAAGGAAAAGGTAAATCAGAGACCAAGAAAGACTATTTATTAAGAATGGTAGAGGGACTAATTAGTAGTGGAAGATGGACTGACCACGTTAATGACCAGTTGTTACAAAGTAGAATGAAGGAATGGCGTGAGATGAAAAAAGGAAAAGGTAAGGGCGGTGGCATCGGTTCTGCTATTGCTAGTGGTGCAAAAGCTGTCGGTGGTGCTGTGTTAGATGCAGGTAAAGAAGTTGCAAAAGATGTTGCACTCGCAGTGGCGCAAAATGCCGTAGCAAGTCTTTTATAAATATAAATATATAATGCTTAAACTTCGCCCTACTTACGAACAAATGTTGAAGGAAGCTAAAACGAGAAGGTTAAAGATATTACCAGAAAGAGAGAGAAGAAGTTCGTCCGGTATTTTACTAGAAGATGTTGATTTTGATGAATTTGATTTGAGTAACTATGATAAGAGAATAAATATTAATAATAATGATAATCCAGATAAAGCGACGCAGACAGATTTTAATTTAGCTTCATCTTCACAATCTTCTGTTGGTGAAGAGTCTAGAACACCAGAAGAAGCTGTTAAAGAAGAAGTAAGTTATGAACCTAGCGTAGAAAGCAATGAGGAGCCCGTTTCAAAGCAAGAACAGAAAACAAAAGAAGGTAAAAGCTTAATTAGAAGAATGCTTGACAGTATGTTTGAAGAAGTTGAAGTAGATATAGCGCCTTCGCGACAAGTAAGCGTTGCAACTGAACAAAGTCAAGCGAGTAGTTCTTCTTTACCGCTTCCGGTGAATGTCAAAAAATCTTATGAACCTTCACCAGTGCAATCTCCTGCGAGTTCCTCTACTAACAGAAGCGTTTTACTGCCCGTTGCAGGAAATACTTTAACACCGCAAATAAGCCCCGACGTAATACCAAGTTCGGTACCTTCTAATAGAAGCGTTGAAAATGTGCAAAGCTCTGCTCCTTCAAATAGAACCATTGAATATTTACAAAGTTCAGAACCGTCGGACAGAACCATTGAATACATTGAACCTTCGCCACCGGTAAGCGTTGTCAGTTCTAGGCGTTCTCAACAGACAATAGAATATCTACGCTCACGAAGTTCTTCTGGAAGAAGTAGATAAATAAATATTTCTTTCAAATGATTTTTATCCTAAAAGAAAAATCACTTAAAGACATATTTATATTTAATAGATAAGATAAATGAATTCTTATATTGTTTCAGAAACCGGAGAAAAATTATGTATTGATGAAGATTTGTTTGATGCAATGTGGAACTCACTTGAAACAGATGATGAAATACATCATCAAAGGAAATTGAAGAAAAAAGCTCATAATGACCGTTTGAATGCGAGATACAGAGAAGAAGGTTATTTTAAGAATTACTTTAAAAACAACAGTCATGAATATGAATGTGAAAGATGTGGTAGTATGCTATCAACAAATACAATAAGAAGTAAGCATTACAAAAGCTTAAAATGTCAGAGACTTTCGGAAGAAAGGAGACAAGCGGAATTAGGTGAAAGAATTGTAAGAAAGGTGCTATTCGGATGATTTAATATTAATAAAATCTTATTAATATTAAATATGAGTAAAGAAGATGTTTTAAACGACCTTTATTATGATCTTGAGTCAGGCTACGGTTCAGTTAAAAACCTTTACGACCAAGCAAAAGAAAAAGGTCTTGTAATAACGTTGGAGGAGGTTAGACAATGGGTTAAGAAACAACCTAATAAACAACGAAGGAATTATAAAAATTCAAACAGTTATTCACCACCTTTTGCAAGAGCTGTTTATTCTGTTGATATTATGGATATGACTAGCTTGATGAAAGATACTGACACCTTTAAAGAAGAATATAAGCGTTATGGACTGATTTGTATTGATAATTTTAGTAAAAAAACTCACGTAGTGCCGATGGAGAACAAAGACGGAGAAGATGTCTATAAAGCATTTCTGGAATGTTTCAAAGTATTAGGACAACCGCAAAGTGTGTATAGTGACCACGACGGAGCATTTAATTATAAGAAGTTGCAGGATTATTTCAAAGGTGAGGGCATCACTCATATTGTCACCTTAACTCATGCTAATATAGCTGAAAGGGCAATCAGAACATTTAAGAAAATGATTGGTGATAGAGCTTTACAGACAAAAGGGGCTTGGACGATATTATTGAAACCTGTTCTGGATAAGTATAATAAGAAGATGGTTCATTCAACAACTGGAATGACACCAGACGAAGCTCACCTTGATAAGAATTCTGTGGAAGTTAAGGCTAACACAGTGTTGAAAGAAAAGTATTTAAGGAGATATCCAAAGATTGAAGTCGGAGATAAGGTTAAAGTTTTTGATAAAGGTAAAGGCAACTATACCAGCAGAAAGGAGACACGCAGTCAATGGTCTGAAAGAACTTATGAGGTTAAAGAAGTAAAACGAGACCCACAACTTAATAAATATTATGTTTTGGAAGGTAGGGAAAAGCACTATAATAGACACGAGTTGTTGTTGGTTGATTGAAAATATAAAATGACTTAAAGACAAAATGTCCTATAATATTATAAAGTAAAGAAGATGAAGATTTTAAACTTTAAGCATTGTGATTCTTGTTATAGCATTAACAATGATAATAGGGAATTGTTATCTAAATTTTTACCTAACATAATAGTTGATAACATTTGTTCTTTCGGTTGTTGTTCTTATTGTTCAGAAATTATAAATGATGAAGATGAGATACTTTTAGAAGATAATGGTCAAAGTAGTAAAGTTGAACTACAAGTTCGATATTGCAAAAGAAACTATTACACTGAACTAAACCCTAAACATAAAATACCAGTAAAAATCAACTTTTTATGTAGTGTAATTGATAAGAGCGAAACACCATTCAAAGGTGTGCTAAAATCTTATATCAAGTTTAGACGCTCACTGTTTTTTGAAGCATTTCATCAAATTATTGAAAATCTTGACAAAAAAGCTCAAATAAAGGAAATATTAGAAAGAATTGAATTAATATATGATGCAGAATATAGTTTTTATGGAAAACAGTACCCTGGCATATTCATATTTAAAATGGTAGTGTATGAATACTTGACTAACTGGTTAGAAGAAATGTTTTATCAAGGTTATATTGAAATAGATGACATTCAAAACTATCTGGATGAAATATTTCCTAAAATAACTTAAAGACAAAAAGCCATATAATATTAGTGAAATGAGCGAGGAACGTATGGAGAAACGTTTGAAGGAGGAAGAAGAACAACTGAAAATAAATCAAATTGAACTTGAAGAATTAAATGAGGACATAGACAATATTTATAAGAAAATATTTAAATATAGTAGCAGAATAGAAGCATTAGATGAAGATAATTCAGAAGAACTTATTATGTGGCTTAATAAAAAATCATCTTGTTATTTTGACTTATATAAAAAGATATCTGACAAAAGCAGTAAGTTGAAGAGTATCAAATGTTGTAAAGATATGATTGAAATGAGGAAACAAAATCTGAAGCAGTCTAGTCAACACGAAACCTAAAATAAAAATCACTTAAAGACAAAAAGCCCTATAATATTAAGAAAAAATGAAGAAAGAGGCACTATGTCGCTTTGTTGAATGTGATATATGTAGAATATTTGAAGGAACTGCACTTTTTAGAAAAGAAAACTTTAACAGACATCTTAATAGTAAAAGTCATAAGCTTAACGAAGAATTTAAAACAATTAGTGATAAATGGAACAATGAAAAAGATGAAAAAGCAAAATCTAAATTATGGAAGCAGTTAGAAGAAGTAAGTAGCAAACAACGGAAAGTTAAAAAATCAAAATCATTAAATACTTATTGGGATTTGACAGAAGAAGAGAGAAACGCGTATATTGAAAGACATAACAACAGGTATTTGAATTTAGATGAAATGGATTAAATAATCATCATATTAAAAATAATTAGTATGATGTTTAAGAACTTCAAGTAGTAGGAGCTTTGGTATGAATATTGTTAGGGAGCTTGGGAAAAGTAGGATGGAAAATATGAGAAATGAATAAGGGTCTTTGGTAAGAATGTTGGTAAGAATGTTAGGGAGTGAGTGTAAATAATGAATGAGGTGAGGATAATTGTTGAAAAAATGCTGAAATCCGGGGGTAAAAGGGCAATAATTGAGGAAAACCCTAGAAGCCCCTTCTGAATAATGAATAAGGTGGATAGGGGAAGAAATTGAAGAAGGTAATATGGAATTTAAAATTAATGGAAAATTCTGGAAAAAAACGAATAAGGTGATTGTGAAAAATGACGATGTTAGGCTGTTAGGAATTAAAATAATAGCGGAGGTAAGCAAAGTTTAACGTTTTACTCCGCAGAGACCCCCTTTTACTAATTTTTTAGGGGAAATCTGCTCAGGCCAGGCAGTCGCATGTAGGTACGATGAGACACTTGCCTCAGCAAGCCGTGTGTCAGCTTCTGTGGTGAGATTGGCCCCACAACCTGCAACCCCTGGGCAATCCTTAACCTCGCCTGCAATGTTTGGAGGTGGAATGCTGGGCAGAGCAGGGCCGTGTTCCGTGAGTCTTGGGTTAAGGTCTAAACCCCTACCTACCAGAACCTGGAAATCAGAAGCGGACACGGGAAGGGCAGGTGCAAGATCTAACCCACTAGAGGGGTTGGCGTGGCGAGAACTGTCCCTATGTGCGTTCTTGCGGAGGTTCTCACAGTGACCTCGCAAGATCTGGGCGTGGGTTTGATAGCCGATGGAAGGGCAATGCGACAGAAGCCCCTGTCCAGTGAAGGGCCTGTAACCCATGACCTCAGCATCATGGAGCAACAGTCTTCTTTGTGTGTGGAGGACTTGGATCCCATCAAGGGAGGAAGGAAACTCAACCCCAAAGGCGGCTAAACGTGCGGCCACCTGTACCCCAATCCAGGCTGATTGCAACGGGCTTGCAAGTTGCCCTACCAAGGCTAATGACAGTTTAGGCTCACCAAACTGAAGGCATGGGGTGAGTTCACACAACAAGGCAGTTTCTGCAGCCGAGGGGAAGCGAAAGTGCTGGGTGCCATCGCTTTGCACAAAGGGAACGACCACTGAGCAAATTCCAGACTTCTGCAGCCTTTCCCACCTAAACGGGGCATTGCGACATCCGCATGGGCATGCCGTCAGGGGTGATCCCCAACTGTGTAGTGCCGTTGGAAGTGGCTGGTTCATCTGGATACAGTACGTTGATATGGGGCGCAGCGATTCAAAGGTCTCCTTCTCATAAGGAGTCAATGAAAGAGCAATCTCATCCGCAGCACTGACATTGAAGCAATCAATGACATCGGATACTGAATGCCACGGGCCGTGTGGTTTCCAGGCAAGCAAAGAAGAAGGTGCGATGTCCGGAATTGCAACCACACACCACCATCTTTCTCGCTTGGCAGCCCAAACCTTCTGAAGAGACAACACAGTCTGACTAAACACCTGTCCAGTTACTGAAGAATAGTTCTGCATAACCTGCTGGACCCATGGATCGTCTAGGACCTGAGGAACACACTCCAAAATTGTGCAGGAGCTTTGCATCAGATATCCAGCCCTCAGCGTCCCTGGCAGAGTACTGGCTCTCTCATCACGAAAGGACCTGCGGTCCCCAAGTCTACTGTAAGGTTGGCATGCCACCCCGGCGGCCAACGTGCAATCTCCAGGTTGAGCATCCCAAAGGTCAATGACTGTGCGAAGGCTCGAAATGTCACCCTGAACAGGAGCAGCGCCCGAAAGCTTGGTTGCCTCGTTAACCGTCACCTCTTGAATGTCATTCTGCGCGACAACCGAGTACCCCAAGAAAATCAAACCACGACCCAGAGCGCCTATGCCACAGCATGCCTCCTTCACATTCAAGAGAGCTTTGGCCCTGAATGGTCCATGCACGAAAATTCGACCCTGGTGTGTTTGGATCAAAGCCCATGCCTCATCGTCTTCCTGAACCAGAAAGTTGAGGACAGTGATCCTGGAAATATCCTGCCACTGTACCGGTTCCTGCAGAAATACACGAACCCTTTCCCCACGTTGAATGGTCCGGCCACAGCAGGCATACGCCCCAGAACAGTCGGAGATTTGTACAACCCCAGTGAAGAAATTGCCTCCCACAACCAAAGTGTCCCATTCCATGGCGAAGACTACCGCCCGAGTATTAGCCTGCTCAGCCACACTACTGGAAAGGCTCGGGCCAGTGGCTTAAACCCCAAACCCTAATCCCTAAACCTGAGTGGATCTAGGTTTCAGCTTTTAAGAGGCCAGGGGTCCAAGGTTCTTTCAGGTAAATACGGTTTCTACAATGGAAAAGAACATGGAAACTACAGTGTAGGGATAAGGTCCGAAGTCCTCTGCAATAGCGGCGCGGCAGTTCTCTACTCCAGCCGCTGGGAGTTTCATCATAAAGAGATTAGAGTCTGGGTATAGGATTTAGGGTATTGGATTTGCTGGGGATAGATTTTAGACACTGTCATTTGCGCAGTGGGGTCCAAGGGCAGCTTTGGGATTCAAGGCAAGCACGTAAGCAATGGCTTTCCAACGCCAGTCTCCTTATAGTAATAATGGAAAAGAATATAGAAACTACTATCGTAATTTAGGGTTTAGGGTCATTGGGCCGGCCTTAGTACGTTACTGATGGGGATATTTAGGGTTATTACATGGCTTGTAGGGTCTTTAAGAATATGTACTAAGTACCCTTGACCCTACAACGAATAGCTAATCTTCTATAGCTTGGTCAGTAAAGGAGCCGGAAGGGAGGTGTATGCTTTCCAGCTCAATGGCAAACTAGCAGGGTGCAATTCCAAGACCCCAGCCAGGGGTGGTTCAACAACCCTGCCACTGAACACATCGAGCAAGAAAAACAGGAGGCTCAGCCTACAACGCTAAATGAATCATGCAGTAGAGACAGACACAGAGAGAGAGAGAGAGAGAGAGACTTAGCATGGTACTGAACGTGATACAAGGACCCAAATTATAGCAGGCAACATGTTGGTCGTTGAGAATGACTCCCAGGCAAACATCCAAGTAGGGCTTCGGGTTTGGGGTACAGGGTTCTCGGTGGTTACACTCAGTAAGATTTCAGCAGGAATAGCATAACCAAATGGACAATATGCTCTCATTCCATTTTGGGATGACGGCATGCTACCTGAACCCCACAGGTCCAAACTGCCAATCCTCTAAACCCGAAAGCTGAAGCACATCCCGATCCCCAACTGACATTGACAGCCTCGGCCAGAAGCGCGGGACGTAACAGGAGACGCGTCCTGCAGGCAAAGGTTTAACTTATGGTCCCCTTAAGTAGATAGAATATAGCGTATATGGGGATCTTAGTAAAATATACCCAAAGCCATATTCTATCTACTTAAGGGGGACTATACCCCTGGTTAGCAGAGAATGATGGAAGGCATTTTTGTCATAACTCTGGGGGTTATATAAGGCTACTGTAAACATCCGTTCCTTCAGTCCTTGCTAACCAGAGGAAAGCAAATTGAACTGCAGTTCTATCCGGGGGCGGGGTGCGAGAATACACCCCAAAATAAATGGGAAATCCTAATCCATATATATATATATACACATGTCTATATATATATATAGTGTATATATATATAGAGATAGACATATATATATATATACATATAATACACATACAACTCTTCAGTATTGGCGTCCCTGCACATGTTGGGGTGATCTCCAGGTAAACTCTAAGTTCTAAACCCTAAACCCGAAACCTTAAACTCTAAACCCAATCCCTAAGCCCTCCCAGAAGACGTCAGCCTCTGACCGAGCACCGTCGGCCCAGCCGTACGTGGACACAAAGCCAGCCGCCGGGGCACCTGGAGCATTCGGGCTTAGAGTATAGGGTTTTGGGGTTTGGGGTTTGGAGCTAGCGTTTACAGTTCGGACTCAAAGTTTGGGTTTCGAGTTTAGGATTTAGAGTTTGGGGTGTAGGTTTTAGAGTGAGTTTAGGGTGTGTGGGTTTGTTGAAGGTTGTTTAGAGGTCTCACCTGAATACTACAGTGGGTAACAAAAACTAACTAACATGAAGGGTCTCTTTACAGGGATGTGAGAATTGTCTGGGGGAATAGAGGGTTCAGGGTGAATACTAGAAGTCCTGCATGACCCTGAGTACCTCGCTTCCGATCAAGTATGGCATTCTAGTCTACTAAGATCATGCAGGGTTTTTTTGATATAAGCAGTCTCCCCACCAAACACTCCTCAGACTCAAACGTGGCCCAAAAAAGGCTTGATGAAGTCTTCTTCAGTCCATGAACTGGTCTGGTATTACAGGCTGTGGGTTCGGGGCTTAGGGCTTAATCGCAAGGAAGTTAAGATTTGACCCTCTCCTCTGAACCTTAAACCCTAAACTTACTCTTAACCCTGAACCGAAAACCCTGAACCTACTCCGAACCCTAAACAATAAACACTTGAGTAGTTGGGCCCAGCCTGTTGGATCCGGGCTTCAATGATGACTGATGAGGGTTTAGGGTTACAATTAAATTGTAGGGTTTGGGGATGTGGGTTTTAGTTATAGGGATAAGGGCTTCATAAATTTAAAGTTTAAGGATGAAGGTCAAGCTTCACAAATTGGGGATGAGGCTTTAGAGCTTAGAGACTATAAGAACGCCGAAGTGCGTGGAGTTCTGGAGCTAGAAAATGGGATCCCACCAAGAGGCTCCTCTGTAGTTGCTTCTGGGCAGTATACTATAATCCCCTTACCCCATACTGCAAACCCACGGGAGAGCCTATCCTCATCACTCATCGCAACAACTTGATATGCATATACCCTAACCCTTGACCCTTCGCCGTTGTTTATACATATATATATATATACACACCTCTGTCTTCCGGCCACGGCACACCCGCAACCCTAAATCCCGAATCACATCCGGGACGGGGACCGAAAGTTTGGGGGTATAGAGTGCCAGGTACAGTTGACTATGGTGACAGGTGCTCTTTATGCCGCAGTTCTGATTCCCCGGCAGAAACGTGCAGGGCAGGAAGCCGGGACGTGGCTGCAAGCCATGTGGTCAGGGTTTTAGGGTGTAGTAATGGAGGCTCAGATGGAAACCAACATGAAAAAAATGGAAACTAGGGTAATATAGATGTTATATAAGCGGGCATATGAGCTACCGTCAATATATCCTACGAAGTTTGATGGACATGGGTTCCTTGTTAGCGACTATATTGGGGACCATACCGGGGACCTTACTATACTAAACTACAAGAGCGACCCCTATGTCCACTGTTAAGGATTCCTTAGTAAGCCTTATGTTGACATCAGCTCACGTGAGTATATGACCCAGTTATAAGGGATTTCATGAAGAGAAGATCATACAGATTTATATAGGGGTGTTGCAGGGGTATAAACACTAAACCCTAAACCCCAAGGTTTAGGGTAGGCATACTTGAATTGCCTGTACTCATAACTCAGTTGTAAACACACCAAAAAACTCAGGAGCTTATAGTTTATAGGTACAGTGATAAGTACTGGTTTAGGGCTTAGGGTTTGGGGTTTAGGGTTTACACCCTACCCGAAGCTCTAAGCCCTACAGCCCCAAACCCTAAACCCGGCCCTTGGGCTTAGGAGGCTTGCAAAGGTTGGAGACGTTAAGGCCCTCAGTTGGCCTGGGAACATCCAACCGCATACTTTAGGTTGACCCAAGGCGAAGCATCAAACGAGGAAGTCGAGTCTGTGCCGCGTAGAAAGTTGCGCTGAGCATTGCGTAGATGCTACGGGGAAAGACTACCGTGAAGACAACCAGGTAGATGTCAGTGGGCACAATTTGCCCCCTTGCCGGTGCAGATAGCTCAGATATGATGCGGCAGCGATGTGCCGCCGCCATAGCTAGCGACACAGAAGGCTGCCGCCCCGTTTCGTAGTAGCAGCTCATGCCCGTGGGGATCCAACCCCACCAGTAATATTGACTGTGAGGGATGCTGGTGATCATATGAATGTCCTCCTATATTTAAATTTTACTACTATTGTAGGGTGGGAGGTCCAGCTAACAAATACTAATCAACACCATCTTCCTCTGAGAGCTTCACAAAACTAAGCGTCCCTTTTTGGGAACCCCAATACTTTGGATCGTAGTATTTGGGGGGCTATATTGGGGGACCATTTATGGAAACTACCATAGACATCACGGGTTTAAGCGTTTTGTTTTTAGGATTTGGGGATTGGGGCTTTGGCAGGCTTGTAAGGTTTAAGGTGTAGGGTTTAGAGCTTCATGATCGATACTGCGTGGACACCACGCCCTAAAGAACTCCTTCACAAACTGAAGCTGGAACTGCCCAACACTGGGTTTAGGGTTTAGGGTGACTACAGGCAAATGCCCAGAACTTTTGAGCCCCACGGGGTAATGCTAGGGCCCATAGCCGTACGCCCATCGCCAGTTAGGCTTGAAGGTCTGAGGATCAAGATCGGGAATCTCTTCTGATTCATCAGAGGGCTGTTGTAACTCCAGCCTCAAGAAGGACCCCTGTATAGTCACGTGATAATTAGTTGGGCATACCAGAGCTCCTTCATTACTGATACCTGGAACCTTCCCGAGATGGTGTGTTTGTCTGTGCGCTGAAAAACCCTCAACCCTAAACCCTAAACCCTCAACCCTACACCCTAAACCCCCTACACCCTAAACGTGAGGGGTTCCCAAGCGGGGAGCCTTCGACCTCGTGGTTGACGCTGCCTGGCCCAGAGGTTGAGAAACCCTAAGTCCTAAACCATACCCAGACCCCCAAAAGGATCTAAAAATTAGATCCCCTAGAACCATAAGGGGATTTATAGAGGGGTTATATAGGGGTTATAATGGGTCTATTTAGGGGATCTATTTTTTTAGATCCTCCCAGGGGGCTGGGTATAAGTTTGGGGTTTAGGGTTAAGGGAATCCTAAATCCTAAGCCCTAAGTTTAGGGTTTAGGGTTTAGGGTTAAGGGAAGGATGGTACTATAGTATAGAGTTTGGGGTTTGGGTTTAGGGTTTTAAGTAGGAATCCAGGGCTATTTTCTTATGTGGGACTTCCTCAGAAGAAGTCTTATATACAAGTAGTCCCGAACATCCCTGTTTCGCGAAGTGCCCATCGACGGCCACATACTAGACTCACTCGCTACTCATAGAGTTGTCTGGGGCTTGTCTCAGAAATCACGCTTTACATGCGGGGCTGAGGTCTTTGTTGCAAGGTTGTACGGGGTTTCCATACGTGGGCACCCCGCTGGTATACCCCAAAACTTGCTGATCCCTACTACGGGAATAGCCCCCAAAAAACACTTTACTGTTGGAACCTCCATGTTGTACCTGGGGGCAGAGAAGGTAGCTGGTCCAGGACGAAACAAGTTCAACCTGTAAAGCTTGGAGGCATGCAACTGGATGATGCGGTCTGCCCCGGCAAAAAAAAATGATTGAGGGATGAGGCCTGCTTGTCGATGTTGTCTGCAACTAGAGACATCCCCTTTCCGCAGCGTCCTCTTCCCAACAAGACACACTCCTTGGAATTTTCTTCAAGTCCCTTAAGAGTATTCAACCCCCAAGCCCTCATCCGCAGACCATGATGCCAAAATTGGGGGACCCGATATATGTATATATATATATGTATATATACATATATATGTATATATATATATATCCCGAGATGTTGCAACCCAAAAAGGTACAACACAAAGTATGTAGGCATGAGGGCCATTCTCACACCCCGCCAAGGGGTCCACACGGTGGATACTAAAATCCTGCAAGACAGCAAGTACCTTATACCCTGGGAAAGAGGGTAGTACCATTTACTGCGGTGACGCAGGTTTTTGAAGTATCAACAGCGATGTTAAACAGGTGTCCACGTGCGGGCACCCCATGCCTGAAAACTCCTTTCAGAAGCTGGTGGTTTTCCTGCCATGTAACCATTCAGTTTATCACAACATGATTACGTTGTAGCAGAAGTCCCTCGTCCTCCCTCCCTCCCTCCCTCTCTCTCTCTCTCTCCCTCCCTCTCCCCCTTCCTAGTAATTCCAGAGACTATCCAGTTTGACGGTTCGGATCCATCGGCTTGGCAGTAGGCCCCTCTCGCCCCTAGCACCACCCCCCGCCCACCGCCCCTCCCCGCGCAGATCGTTGCAACCCATGGCCCAGTGCAGCCCGACCATGCAGAAGATGCGTTCTTCGGGGATATACAACACTACGGTTTGCGCGGACAGGGTTTAGGCCCACGTCTCCCTAAGCAAATTTTGGGCACTTTGGCTTGTGCCGTTCGCACTACCTCATTCTCGGCGCCGCGCAGCCGAGGCGGGCGCGCGCGAGCGATTTCAATTCTCGTATATTGTATATATGTATGCCTACATTCCTCTTGACCCCCTGTTTCCACAAAGCCTGAGAGTCAAAGTACTCTATAATCACATACTTCCCCGTGCCCCTGTACTACACTTACGAAGTCCAAACTCCCAAATACCTAATTTTTGGGTACATGAAACCTCAACCCCAAATCCTAAACTCTAATGTCTAAATCCTGACCCCTACACCTTAAACGATAGACCCTAATCTCTAAACCCTATAAAAGGGTACGCGAGACCTCGAACTTCAGCTTCGACTGCGGCGGCCACGGTTTCGGTCTGCCTGACCACAGTGACGGTTTCGGAGCGGAACCTGGGATTGAAATTCCTGGGTCTAAGGCTTAGGGTTTAGGATTGAGGGTTTGGGGTTTGGGGTTTCGGGTACCCTTGATTGGGAATGTATGGCCTCTACTAGGGGTACTTAGGCCTTAATAGAGGGCTGGTGGAGGGTCCAGAGAGAGAGAGAGAGAGAGAGAGAAACAAATTAAATGATCAAATAAATATATATACCTATATTATTTATGAGCCGCGGAAATCATAGTATCATAGTCTACATAGAGCCTTGCAGGACTTTGTCCTTCAATAATGGTAGAGTTTGCGCATAGGCTTCGTAGAAGCATATGACTGTTCGGTACTTCGACCGATGGGTTTCTGAGGCCTGCATGCTTGCGGGGCTTCTCTGGTTTAGGGTTTAGGGGCTTAGGGTTAACGCAAACATGGTTTTTGATCAGAAGCATCCCCACGTCCCACGAACAGACTGTAGGGAAAGGTCTGGGGTCTAGGGTTTAGGATGGGGAAAGGTTATCGCCCTTTCCGACCTTATCTCAGCAAAGAGGATTAGAGGATCATGAGAAAAAGAGAATAACTGTACTTCTCTAACAGCCCCAAAGGCCTCCAATATGGATACACCAACTATACATACAAAAGCAAGAGTAGGGGTGGGGTTGTTCTACGTATCCTCAACCCCAAACCGTAAATTGGGCCCTACTTAGCCTGAACCTTCAAGAAGGGTTTGGGGTCAAACTTTGCCTCCGCGGCTTATCCATGTAGAAGGGTACAACTATAGGGAGTGTGTTCCGGTCCCGTTAAGCCCTAAACCCTGAAACGCATAAGGTTGAGGGTGTAGGGCTTAGGGTTGCGTATGGTTTTAAAAAAATGTATCAAGGCGAATAGGGTTTAGGGGTTCAGAGAATTGGGGGCCCCATTTTGACATGAAATCCCAGATAATGATGCTTGTAGTTTGCGGCGGGGCACACAAGGGAGATCCCTATGTTTGAACCCCCCCCCCCCCCGACTGCAGTATGAGAAATATGAAAACGGGTTTGGGGATTAGGGTTCAAGGTTTAGGGTGGGTTCCATAAGTAGAGCACCCCTGTACTGACCCCCCAAATACTCTACTCTGTATTACTGGGATCTGAAAAATTCTGCCCCAAGTTTTCGACTTGTGTGAAACGACAGTATGATTATAGGGTGATGGGAAGGTTTCACATTTGGGGAGGCGATTCTCGAGTCGCTACTCCCTGGCAAGCCATGCTGCTTCCAAAACCTGAAAAGAGCCATTTCGGGATTATATCCTTTGAGCTATAGTCTAGACTCCTTAAAGGGGTTTATATGAGGATTTCATAGGGGACTACTATAGGGATTATTGAGGTCCCACCACGTAAGGTGAGATCGTTCTATTTTTCATTAAAACTCTCGCCATCAAACCATCAAACCCTAAAGTCTAATTATAAAAAAACCCCACAATCAAAACTTGAAGCCCAACACTTCAGCCCGCCCCTTGACCCCATAGTACCACAAAACCAGAAACCCCTTCAAAAGTTGTATGCTACTTCATCTATCTTTGCAATCCATATATATGTATATACCCTATGGACCGTGCAAATATATATATATATGTATAGGTATATGCATCCCCTAGCAACCCTATATCCCTTCACTGAAAACCCAACAGTCTAGAGCCTGAAGCCCTAAAACCTATAGCATAACAAACCTTAAGCCTGTAAACCTTATCCGAAGTACTCAGGCCCCTACCATCCGAACCATAAACCTTAAACCCTGAAGTGGAAACCCTAAACCGAAACCTTACACAAAACCCTTAAGCCCTAAACCCTACGCAACAACCCCTAAAAATCCCCTAACCCTTACACCCTGAACTTTGAACCTACAGTACATTTTCATGCAGCGAGGGGCACACAAAACCCTAAGCCAGGCACTCTGAACCTACATAACAACCCGTAAACTACTCTAAACCTACAGTACACTTTCGTGCGGCGAGGGACGTGACGACAGGCAAATGCAGCTCGGTGCGCACCTCCGGAACAGTGCTGACAGCCTCAGCTCTTAGGAGGCAGGGTTTGAGGTCTAGGGTGTAGGGTTTAAGATTTAGGGTTTAGGGCTTCTCTGGGAAAGAAGGTGAGTGCTAAGCAGCCATGATTTAGATCCTTTCCCCCCTACAGTAGCTTTAGGGTTTGGGGCGTGGGGCTTTTGGATTTCTGGGTTCAGGCTTTGTTTGGCCTCCGGGAACTTGAAGGGGTGGGTGTAGTGTTTACGGCTGTTTGAAATTGGGGCCCTTCGGGATCCAGGGATATACGGGGAATATATTCTAATGGTTCTTATGGACGTCATTCCATTTTAGACTCGGTAGCAAGGGTGCAGCAGCAGGTCTTTGGGTATAGGGTTGGGATTTAAGGCCTGGCATTAGGGATTTTGGGGCCTAGGATTTAGGCCTAGGCTTTTTACCTTAAGGTCGTGCCAGCAGCCTGCAATCCCCCTTTCCTAGTCTAGTTTTAGCGTTATGGGCTTAGGGTGTAGGGTTGGAACCAGCCTGGTGACCCAGGAACGGGCAAGTGCCGAGCGTAGCTGAATCCCAACTGCCCAATAATCACATACTTCTTCAAATCTTGTAATACAATTACTAATACCAAAATCCAAGGTACCCAATTATTTGATACATGGACCCTGAATCCTATATGTCCCGATATATCTCCTCAAAGGAACCCAATTATTATAGATACATGGACCTCAGGGTAATGGGGACAAAGCGGTCGAATCCAGGTCGAGCTTTAGCTCCGCGAACTAACGTTTCTTCATGCAGCTACTTGGGGGCTTCATGAATGGAAGCAATTAGTTAGCCTCCTTGTCGTCAACCCGTCAGTTGTCTTTTCGTAAGGCCCTCATTCACAGAGGAATGATGCAACGAGGCCACAGCATCACCCTGTGCAAACCCCAACAACTACCCTTCTGGGTATTGTCCGAACCCCAAACAAGGCCTTTCTCAAAACGGTCATTGTATATCACGAGCAGGGGACCCCCATACTCCCATTGAAAGCTGTATGTATTGTCAGGTTGCCTAAGGGCGCCCATTGTAGTTTAGGGTTAAGGTTTTAGGGTTTTGGGTTTGCCTCGTGGCCAGATGCCGGTATAATCACTAGTTTCCCTGTTTTCTTTTGCTTCTTTCCCTGCTTACAAGAGATAGGTTTACCCTAAACGCTCAACCCAAAAACCCTAAACACTGAGCCCTAAACTCTACACCCTAAACCCTAATGCCAAACCCCAAACTAAACACACTAAACCCCAACCCCCCCACAAAAGCCGAAGCCCAAAACCCTTAAGCTGAATATGTCACCAGTGACCGGCGGGGCCGGGCCGTGGCCTGGAGAGCCATGGGATTCAGGGCCGAATGGCTCGGGGTTTAGGGTTTAGGGTTTCGGGATTAGTCTTTGGGGTTTGGGGTTTTACCGTATAGAGTTGAGGGTTTACTTTGTTGGGGTTAAGCGTTGGGACTTAGGGTTTAGGCTTTACGGCCTGGACCGCCAAGGTATCTAGAATAATTGCATTTCGGACTACATTCTGGGGATAACAGCCGGTGCTTATGAGCTGGAAAAATTATCGCGCACTGTAACAACAGTTACCACAAGAGATAATAGGAGCAAAAAAGCCCCTGCACCGTCAAGGACGACAGGTACTTTGAGGGAGAGTGACCCAAGGTAAACCCCAGATATCCAAAAACCTAAGCCCAAAAACTTTCAGTACCTGCAACCATCATACTTGCGCCCTTACACTCCTGAGGACGGTTGTCTGCTATCACGTGCTACTTGGAGGGCGCGCCATTTCTAAAGCCTACTTTCAAATTGTAGTTCGGACCCTCTTATTGTCGGCCTACGTCTAGCAAGCAGGTCACAAGTGCACTTGCTAAATACCTTGTGGGTTACATGCCCAAGCTCTTGCTGGAGGGTATAGGGTTGGCCCTGAACCCCAACCCCCTAGAGTCCTTAACCCTAAACCCAGGCCCCCCCCCAGGCCCCTACACCCTAAACAGAAAGTTTGGGCATGCTAACAACTCTTCTGCTCGCGGGCCCTGATGTGATGGCTTCCCACTAACTAGGGGACCTTTTTGGGGGTACCTAAAATAAGGACTACAATAGTTTGGTGTTTTTATTTGGGTCCCCCCATTGTGGCAAATTACATGTAGCTAAACCCTAACCCCAACAAAGAGCTGACAACTAAACGCGTCTTTGCTACCATGTGCTTTATTTTAGGGTTTAGGATTTTGGGTTGCTAGGGAGGTTTGTTGGTTACCTCAGCCGGGTTAAGTAGGGCTTGTATAAGATTATGCTAATTTTCTGTAGTCTGATTTGGGGACACGGGAACTGTGGTTACATAAGGGTTGTGTGGTGTGCTATAATAGAGAATGCAAGGGCTCTGGTTCCCCCAGAGATGGAGAATCAACTGCAAAAGATGGAAAAGAACATGGACACTGGGGTTAGGGGTTTCCAGGGACTTATATCAGGTGATGAGGGTTTTTGTTGCCGGCCCGGTACCTAAAATGAGGACCCTAGAAAACTATCATTCTGACTATGGGGTCCTTGTTTCTTGGGTAACCAGAACCAATCAAGATTATTAACCTCCTTTGCCAAAAAAACCCTCAAACCGAAGTCTACGGGACGCCAGACAAAAATACCCCCAGGTATCGCACCTAAACCCCTAAACCCTCAACCAAAAACTGCCTTAGAGTATGATGTTGTTTACAATGGGTGGGCTGTAGCTCAGAAGTCTTCTTCAGATTGAGGCCACACCCCGCCACGCATGGAGAATCCTGAACAAGCCTTGTCGCTATGGGTGTGGGGTGTAGGAATGCGTCTTAACATTCCTACCAAGTTGGACTTCCAAACAGCTCCCAAGGCATCGTTAAAATCCCGACAAACGTCTGGAACGAGCAGGTTCAAAACAACTAATTTAAGCTGATGAGCTTAGCCACAACTCATGTATCCATCAAACAAAAGCGTCGTCGTGCTGCTCAAGATTGTTCCTGTGGGCCGTGTGCGGCACGAGGCGCCTCGACAACTGATACAGATAGAGCCGACTTGGATGGTCTTTTGACTTAGTAAGTCTCCCACTATCCCTAATATCCCCAATTATAAGCCCTATAATTATAACCGGCGTTATGAAGCAAACTAACTAAGTCAAGAGATCCTCCAAGTAGAGATTGGACGTCGCAGAATGCCTTCTGAAGATCCTCATCTCCGGAGGAGGCTATGGACTCACGAAAAAAAAGGTAAATATGGTTTCCCAAAATTAGTGTACCTTTTTGGGTGTCCCTCAATCAGGACCATGGTATATCAGGGTCTATATTGCGGTCTCCTTTGTTTTGGGAAACTACTAAATCTTGAACCCTAAACCCTGCATAAGCCATAGTGCTTATAGATAAAGCAGAGCCTAAAGCCTTACCCCTAAACTCGAAAGCCCAAAACTTGGTGGCTGTAAAAGGACTGGACTTAAGTTATCATACTAAGGAAGCCACATCAGATATTACAGTTTTCCACTATGGCAACTCATTCAAGTTCCGTGCTGGAAAACTTAAAGCCGCCAAGCTTTTGCGCGAAATCCTAAACCCCTCAGCCCTAAGCGCTATAACCCTGAGGCCTAAGCCCCTAAACCCTGCACCCTAAATCATTGACCCTAAACCCTCTAAACCGAAGCCCTTAACTCTAAATCTTAGACACTAACCCCAGAACCCTAAACCCCTATGTAAACCTTAATTCCTAATACCTTCATTAACCTTAAACCCTAAACCCCTACATAAACCTCAAACCCTGAAACCCTATATAAGCCTTAAACCCTCAACCCCCTACGTAAGCCTTTGAACCTAAATCCCCCCACATAAACCTTCAACTACCCCCCCCTGATATAAGCCTCAAAACCTAAACCCCCTATATTAACTTAAGCCCTGAACCCTAAACCCTAAACCCCATAATCCTAAACCCCAAAACCCAAAACCCTATAAACCCCATAACCCTAAACCCCAAAACCCCAAGCCCTACTACGTTGCCGCTGCCTCGGTGCTCTGCATGCCGCTCTCTCCTCTCCTCCTCTTGGCTCTGCGACTGCTCTTCCCTCTCGCATTCCTGCTTCCGCGCGCTTTAGGGTTTTTGGGTTTAGGGCTTAGGGTTTCAGGTTTTTGGGTTTAGGGTTCCAGGATTTTAGGGTTTAGGGTCTAATGCTGAGGGCTATAAACCCTGAACCCTACACCCTTGAATGTGAATACTTGTGATTCGGAGTTCCAGGATTTACGGCCTTGGCTTGGGATGTGAGATCAGAGCTGTACTTCAACCCTGGCAGGATACTAACCCTGACGCAATAGGATGAGAGGTCTTGGCATACGTACGCGTTTAACGACCTATGCTGAGACTTCTTGCTCAATGATGGAAATAAGGGTTAGAGTTACAATACCGTACCCACAAGCCCACTTTCCATTTCATTTTTTCAATTTCTTCCTTATTCTCCATTCTCCAGTACATTAGATTCCATATTTCTACTTTTGCAAGGGTCGCAGTAGCTCATGTAGGCCTTGGGGGATTGGAGATCGAGCGTGCGCGCATCTTCTCAAATCTAATGATTTGGAAAATTGGGGGTAGGATTGCAGCTTTTTCAGTGTCATCACTTCCCGCTAATATTAACCCCCCCCCCCCAATATCAAATACGGGTTTGCCAGAATTCCAGACTCTGAAATCTGCCCCCAAGACTACTTTTAAAGGGATCAAGACTAAGTTAGCTGCAGCTCGGATTCTCTGAATTAGGTGGATTTTAGCACAACTCTTAAAGATTAGGGATCTCCTGAATTTCCTAGGTTTTGAATGTTTTTTTTTTATGTTTCAAAAAAAGAAATGTGTATAGACAAATTCCAGAAACAGATTCCAAGGCCCTAATTTGGAATAGTCAATATCAGGCCCTAATTTGAAATAGTCCATAATAAGGCCCTAATTTGAAACAGTCCCTGATGAGGCCCTAATTTGAAACAGTCCGTGATAAGGCCCTAATTTGAAAGAGTCCCTCATGAGGCCATAATTTGAAACAGTCCCTCATTCGAATTTTAAACGAGTTTAATCAGATCTCAATTAAAGTTTTGGGCTAAAGGTTTCAGGTTTAGGGCTTTAAAGTTTTGAGGTTCAAGGTTTAGGGGTTTTTGGGTCGAGGGTTTAAGGTCTAGGGGTGTAGGGGTATAGGATCTGGGGTTTAATGTCTAGCGGTTTAGGGGTCTCGGGTCTAGGGTTTACACCGAAGGGTCAATAACAGTTCCTGATCCATGCGAGCAAGTCATGTTAAAAAGTACCATGTGTCCAGGTCGTATGTGGGCATCCTAGATAGACTGTTATCCCCCGGCTTATTGCCATCTGTGTCGTCCACATAGCGGACGGAGACTTTTCATGCAGGCATTCATGAAAAAGCTAGCCACCAGTTTGGCCTCAATTTGCTTGACAGCTGCGCCTGGGATCCTGAGCTGAAGCTCCAACTATGCGCAACCCTAAACCCTAAACCCAGGGGCTCACCATACAGTCAAGTGTGTCAACTTGACTCCAGCTCAAGTGTATGCTCTGAAACGGGACGGACATCATGACTCTTACCTAATTGTTGGCTGCCTCGTAGGAACTAAGCCCTTCTTGCCGCTGTGCAACTGACAATGAGAGTGTGCTGTGCGTCTTAATCCTGAGCCCTCAAACCTGCAATCCTAAACCCTAGAGCCCTGAACCTTATATCGTGTTCCTGCAGTGTAAGCACCACTAGGGGATCCTCCAACATACTCTAAATTGCCGGGGTTTAGGGTTTAGGGATTGGGGGTTTTAGGGTTTCGGAATTGAAGGGTCAGGGTGTGCAAGGTGGTGCAAGATCTCATCCACGCAGGGTTTAGGGTTTAGGGGCAACGGTGAAGGCGAAGCTTAGGCAATCACCGAAACCCTGACCCCTCAACCCTAAACCTGCTTTGCTACCTTAAGTATTAATTGCTGTCTGTGAAAACGGTTAGGGGGGCTTAGCAAATGGGTTATAAACGAATTCTAGGCACCCAACGCCAACTACGCGCAACTTGTAACCCTACTTATAACCTACTTACTTATTGAGCCCCCTGAAACTTCATGCCCTAAAGCCTAAACCCTAAACCCTTAACCCTAAGCCCGAAACCCTGAGCCCTAAACCCTGACCAGCGCGTGCATTGTTTGTGCTGTCGTCAGGGAGTAGCCACGAGCAATTCGCGAACAGGGATGCCGGCTTAGACTGGCACTCTCCCGGAGATCCAAGTCTGTAAATCATATCCACTTTGGGTTTTATAGGGTTTAGGGTTTGAGGTTCAGGGAAAGTGCATGAATGGTACCTCGTCTGGGCTTTTGGATCCCTGGGACCTGTATAGATTAGCTGGCGCGGTTTTGCAAACATCTGGCTCCGGCCGAATGTAACGGCGCCGCCGGAAGCTGCAGCCTGGAAGAGATTTGGGCGTGGTCGACCACCCTCTGCACATGAGTATTAGCGCCAGCAAGGGATATGGGGTTTCCCCAAATTAGGAGCACCTCTTCGGGGGTTCCTATGATAAAGCCTAGGGTATATTGAGGCCCCCTATGTAGGCAAACCACCATATGGAGTGCAAAGAAGAGCACAACATGCTGGGAAAACGATCTCTGAATTAGCATGTATTCTGAAAGACCACAGAGTGACCTTCTGCAAAAGGATTGGACGCCCGAGCTTGCTGTACAGTGGCACTGAAGCGAGTCAACACTCATTCTGTCAGGCTTTCTTGCCGATGCCCAGACATCAAGCTATCCCTAGGGATCCAAATAACCCAATGTAGGTAATATTTACAGACTTTGGGGCCCAATGTAGGGATTATTTACATACATGGATCCCTAGGGTATCCAAACTAGTTAACAGCACCTCCTCACACAGCCGCGGCAAACACACTTCGCCATGATGACCAGGATGAAAGTCGTGGCTTGCCCTCAATGTCCTTGTTGTAGGACTGGCTGAAGATCACGTGCTTCCACGTTTGCTGCTTGCTTCCAGTGATGCGGGGCTTGTCATCCACCAACAAGTCTCCCTGAACCTTACTTTGGGGTACTAGGGCAGCTGTTTAGGGTTTACGGCAAGGGTTGATAGATAAGGACTACTAGAGGATTATTTCCCTGGGAGTCATACAAGGGCTGTCATTGTGATCCGGTCCCCCATTCTTCGGGTACATTCTTAGGTGCCCCCAAGTAAGACAGATCCCCTTAAACCCTAAACCCTAATCCCTAAACCCTAAATCCCAAAACCCTAATCCTAAACCCTAAACCCCAATCCCTAAACCCTGAAAAGGGACCCCCTAGGAGCACCAGTTTCTTAGAGAGCCTGTCCTATCTGGGGTTCACTGGACACCTACAGCTGAATTCTCACCTAATCCCGGTAGCCTCCTTAGACCTATTCACTCACAGAGCGCCAATCAAGGTGCCCAGCACACGTGAAACGTAAATAAAATCACACAAAACGCAGGGGGAACTGAGGTATTACTGTGTATCTCTTTGGACCCATAATACAAAATAATATCTTCAATAGTTCCCCAGGGTTACACTACACTAAGAATTGAATATAATTCCGAATGAGACTACACATCCTAGGGATCAAAGTTAGTTAACATCACACCTGCTTGGGGCCCTAACGTCTGCAAATGGTATATGCATACTTTAGGTTTGTGGGAGCCATAAACCCTAAACCCCTAAACCCTAAACCATGGAGTAAGCAAGAGTGAGACACATGTGTCTTGTCTCGGGTGATGATGAGACGCTCCTGGAAGGCCGCTCCAAACAGACGCTCCACTGAGATGTACTTCTCCTGGGCTGCCATTACTGGGTTGGAGCCTAAAACCCTTTAAAACAAATCCTATATAGGGTCCCCTATTAAAGCCATTTAGGAAAATATTAAATATTTCAGGAAGCTGCCCAGATTAAGGAACTTAATGACCAATACCCCCCGCCACCCCCCTTGTACTCAATATCCTGTTGAAGTATACTTACGTACTATATGAAAAGCTAATACTTCTACAAGGGGAGTGAATTCGTTCGCATTTCGTGGAAAACCTTACCAATACAAAAACATCCATAGCTCCCTTAACAGTAGCCCAGTCTCCAACGCACACGTGCCTGCACAGGTAGGGTGGGGAGCTGTGACGAGCTTTACATCTACCCCCTCGGCCACGAGCGCCTGCAGAGCTTCCACGGCACCTGCCAGTTCCCCAAAACAAGGAGACATAATATAGACCCCTAAACACTATAAGTTAGGTGGACCCCCCCCCCACCCAGTAATAGTGACTATAAGGGATAATAGGGATTGTATTAGGGTCCTCTTATATTCTTATTATATCACCATTACAGGCTTGGGGGGGGGTCCTCCTAAACTATAATTCTCAAGCTGATTCTTGGGACACCCATAAAGGTACCCCTAAGTTTTGGGAAACCCCCACCTGGCATTGGCTCCAGGCTTTCATAAAAGCCTGGGGACGCCACGGTCTCGAGCACCTTGGTGCGCTCGGACTCATCGAAATTCTCCTCGATTTCGAACTTCGCCCGATTGCGGACAATCTTCCTTAGGCGTCTAGCATCTTGGGTCTTACGGATTCGGGTTCAGGGTTCAAGGTTAAGTTCTAGGCTCAAGGCTTATCCAACGTTGATCGCTGTGCTTATTTGAATAAGTGGCATAGTTCTACATGACACCAAATCTCTGATTAAAGTACCACAGTCAACCTAAAGTGATGCGACATTGTGTCCATCAACAACGCAAACCTAAAAAGTTAAGTTTGCCCTAACCCCCTAAATCCTGAAACCTACACCCTAAAACCTAAACCTAAGCGCCTAAACCCTACCATACGCCTAAATCCTTTATCTCGAAACCTAAAGCCTGAACCCGACACCCGAATCCTAAAGCCTAAACCTTAGACTTCATCCCCATGCCCGAGCCCACTGGACAGGTAAGGCTTCTCCACCTCATGAACGTCGCGACCCGACGCGGCCGAATAGCGCCGAATGAACTCGCCATCCCAATCCTCAGATGTCCCTAACCCTAAGGGTCCAAGGACCCAAATAATGGGGCTTTAGGGCCCAAATACTCCTGCAGATGGGAATGATGACTTCAAACCTACCTTAGACCAGGATTAAGGGTTCAGGGATTTAGGGTTTGAGACTATGCGGGGTCTGGGGAAGTAAGTAATGTCTACTTCAGGCCGTAAAGTCTATGCATGATATCTACTTTGGCCTATTTCGGTCGCTAGGGTATTGTTGAGGTGCTACCCGACACCCTGAAACCTAAACCCTAACACAAGCAACGAGTGTAGAAGCTGCATTGCTCACTCCCGTAAGGGTCCAAATACACAAGGTCAATATACTCCCCAAAACAACCTTTAGGGCTACATAACCCAAGATACCACATATTCCCCTGTATGCCCCATACAGCCCTCTTGGACCTCTCGGGTTCAACAAGAACCCGGCAGGCAAAATGGTAAAAACGCTCGAAATCCTAATCCGCCACACTTCTACTGAACAACAGACCCTAAACCCTAAAACCCCAGACCCTAAACCCTACTCCTGAACCCTAAACACTACATCCTCAACAACAGCCCTAGCAGCCACAATGGTGTTGTCCATATCCACCAGCACAGTGCGGCCCTTGAGCTCACTGGATGGAGGTGCCTTTGGACTGAGTTTAGGGTTTAGGCTTTAGGGTTTTAGGATTTAGGGCTTTAGGATTTAGAGTTTAGGGTTTTGGGGGTTTTAGGATTAGGGTCTGGGGTTTGAGGTTTTAGGATGTAGGGTTCGGGGTTTCAGGATTTGGGGTTTGGGGCTTTGGGGTTTAATGTTTAGGCTTTGGGGTTCAGGGCTTAGCGTTTACCCGGAACTCTATAGTCCCTCTTAAGTAGATCGAATATGGCTTTGGGTATATCATCGCATAAGATCACCAGATACCTCATATTCTATCTACCCTAAACCCTAAATCCTAGATCCCAAACCCTAGATCTTAAACCCTAGATCCTAAACACTAAGCCCTAAGGGGGACTGCAAACCCTAGGTTGACAAAGGATGGAGTTGCCTTCGGAGCGGTTGGCTGTGAGGTCACGGTGTCCAGCAACTCCCGATAATGCTCGCCCATTCGGCTGTAGCCTTGCAGATTTAGGGTTTAGGGTTTAGGATTTAGGGAATAGGGTTGAAGGTTTAGGGTTTAGGATTTAGGGAAGAGGATATACATCTGCAGTTCCCTTTTGGGTCTGTTCTGTTTTTTTTCTGTAACTTTAAGGGATGATCCACATTACCCTAACCATAGGGTTTAGGATTTAGGGAGTAGGGTTTAGAGTTTAGGATTAGGATTTACGGCTTAGAGCTTTGGATTTAGGATTTAGGGTTCAGGGCTTAGGGTTTTGGGGTTTTAGGAAGCAAGAAAAAGCATGGAAACGGCTGTATTGTGAGCACAGTTGAGGGTTCGGGGTATATCATTTGGGATTTACTGTATTCCCTCTAGACCTAAACTGAGAAGATTATGTTTTGCAATTCCTTCGGGTTATGCGATGACACCTTTAGATTTAGTCCAAAAGGAAATAGGAATGTTATTGGGGTCTACTATAGGGTTCCATTCCTCCTTTCTTGATGACTGACAACCAGCAAGAAAGCACTAAACCCTGAACGTCTGTAAATCCCCCCAGGTGTCAATCTTATTGTCCGTGTGCTTTCCATTTGATGCCGCATTCCCTACTAGAAGCCTAAATCCTGAACCCTACGTCCTAGACCCAAGCCTGAACCCCAACCCTAAACCCTAAATCCTAAACCTTAAAGCCTGTCCTAAACCCTAAAAGCCTAGATCCTAAAACTTAATCCTTGAGGCAAGCAGCTGAACTGCTTCAGCACCCGTGCCCTTCCTGCAGCACCCATCCTCGCGCGCAGTGATGGATCTCCTAGGCTTTTGATAAAGAACGAGTCTCACTGGTGCTTTCAAGGAAATGGAATAATGGATTATGGGGGATATTATTAGGATTTTAAAGGGACTGCTATATAGGGATCCATTCCCCCAATTCCCT